>APFE031380718.1:10147-116518 GCA_000404065.3 Pinus taeda
TAGGGTTTATGTAATCATAGCTTCTGCACAGTATGTCGAATTCGAAAAGGAATTCGTCTGGATCTTCGGAGGACAATCCATGGAAATTGGGTAATGCTGAGAGTGGAATGTTTTTCATGGGGGTTGTTCCTCTCGGAAGTTCTCCGATAGGGAATTCCAGGGTAGAGAGCAAGTTTTCCCCTCTCCCCTCTGCTCTGTTGTCCTCCATCGGGATTTCCCCTGAATCGCTCGCCTTGTCTTCTGTGCCTTATGTTCCCTCGGGTTCCACTTCCGGTTCTTCAGAATATTCTGGTGCTTCCAGCTTCCTCTCAGGTCCTATCACTTCCTCCGTCTGCTGGTCTGTCTGTGAGGAATGTTGGATCTGGGGTCTCCGGGAACTTGTCCACTGTGATGTCTCAGCTTTGGAGAGGATTTCGTCTATGAAAGTCTTCCTTCCTCCTTTGCCACCTGTAAAATTAGGTTTCTTGCGTCCTCTCATAAACCTGTTATTTCCACAAAAAAAACATTAATGCTTTTAGAGTTCTTTAGTTGCCTTCCCCGGCAACGGCGCCAAAATGTTGGCTAGTTGAATTGTTGTGGATTAAACATTCAAGTGCCACATTAATTATCGACCAGGGAAAGTCCTTTTATTTCAAAGGCAATGCGTACTATATGTACTTAAAACCCAAAAAGCATCAAAAGCTGTAGCATATGTACTTCTTATGTTATATCATTACAGTACCTTAAAATGAAAACAACTAATTAGAATTACAATTCTGAGAAACGAAATAATGGATGTTCTTCTGTCAGAGGACCAGGACCCTATCCTCCTGATGGGGACGTCCAACACCTGCCTCTATTATCAGAAGTGCTAACGCACACAGCACTCTCATTCACCGGTGAGAAACAAACTCAAAAAGCAATGAAACAGAGTACTTGTAAAGCAAGGAATACCAGAGGTAATACTGCTAAATCCACATAGAGTGCCAAGAAGAACTTACCATACATCTACACAATCAACAGGAAAACAAATGGGTGAATCTTGTGAGGAAGGTGGGCCCAGTCCTTCTCACAAGATTCCCCGAAAAGAGGGAAACGGATTTGAGTGCTCAGAACCAGTTTATATTTATCTGCCAAAAAGATTGAGTACAATCGAACTCAGACTTGCTGATGTTCTTCAAAACTTTATTACAGACTGACTATCCCCGTTTCATGTAGATGTCTCCTCTTTATAGAGGAGACATCTTCTTACAATAGAATATTACAGCTTTTCAGTTAATACTGTGTGGTTAAAAATAAGCAAATTAGAATGCTGTTACAACCATATGACAATGCATCCTTTTCTGGAGCTTCGACTGTACACGGTGAATAACTGATTGTCTTCTCAGGATTGCTATTTCCTTCGCTATTTCCCCATGCTGTTCATGCTGACTGTGTGCTCCTTCTCTATTCTTCCGCTTGATTATGCCACGTTATCATCTTTTAGATAGCTGCCATCTGTTGTCCGTGGCTACAAAATAGCTGCTTTGGATAATTACTGTTGCTGGTATTGTGGCAGCTGCGCAGTTGCTGTTTCTCGTGTATCAGCAACTGCGTAGTTGCTGTTTTTCGTGTTGCAGCAACTGTTCACTATACTCCTGCAAGCTTATGACAGTTGTTTAACAATTCTAGTTAGCATTTCCATAGATAAGTGAAAAGATACTTACGAATATGAAGTAAACAATTAAATATAGATTTGCGGAAGGTCACTTCATACCTTGGGGTTAATATATCCTTATGAAATAAAAGCTTTTGCTTATTACTGTAAAAAGGATAAATATATGGCAAAAGATAGGGTCAAAAACTAATCAATTGCGAGTCCCAACATCGATCAGGGTTTCGAATTCCATGGATATGCGCCTGGAAATAAGAGATATAATAATAGTACCAACAGTCATTTAAGGCTCTCGGAAACAAGATGAATTGGTCGCATGATCAGGTATGTTTCACTGATGAGTTTCAAGAAGTGAAGTAAACCAACGAAAAAATTAGATGTTTTCAGCTTCGGGATCATGGCACTCGAGGTGGCCTCTGGGCTTCGCGCTATAGATTTAACTTTTCCAGATGAGCAGATCATGCTAGTGGACTGGATCTGTGTTCTTTACAAGGATAATAGACTTCTTGAACCAGAGCCAACAAGATACCAGATGGTTATGGCCTTGAAGAAATGGTTGCAACAAATCAAAATTCTTTGCTCCTTAAACGATCCTTCGGTCTGGCCAATGACAAAGTCACTAATCCAGGAATTAGATGAGGACGTAGACATTCTAGTGTTGTCGTCCTGCAAGGCTCTTCCATACTATGCACCATTGTCTTCCGAGGGCTCCAAAAGCTCAACACCATGATGTAGAGAAACAAAGAAAAGCTATGGTCTGGCTCCAGCAATGTCCACAATCTGACCTCAAACAATGATAGTGCTACCTCAATTCGCCTAGGTGCACCGACCGTTTCACACAGTTGCAACCCCAAAAATAGATATGTCCATGCAACTTGAAATCACCCAACAGTGCACACACACTGTAAATTTTTCAGATCTGTGCTCTGATACAACATGAAAAATAATCACAAAGCCATATAACCATATGCACAACAAATTAACACACAAAAATTAATTTGGCGGAAAAGGAAGAGAGCCATAATGTGGTGTCTCATGCTCATGTAATTCTGTCTTATTCAAATAATTTAATAATACATTTAAATACATGAGCAAGTGGTCTTAAGATAGTGCATCTATCTTAGACTCACTTGGTTGAGACAATTTCTCAACTTACAAACTAATTTAGGAGAGCTAGTTGGAGAGAATTGTTGGCATTATGATGCATGTGTTGTACTTTATGGCAACCAACTCGTAGAAGATCAACTCACTTATATAAATCTAGATTAATATCCAGAAGAGATGTTAGATGTGACAGAATGCATGGCATGCTGGACAACTCAAAGGAATTAGATGACAATTCTCAGTATGATAAGTTAGCTTTGCCATCAAGTCGAAAGGGGGAGATTGTTGGCATTATTATACATATGTTGTACTTGATGGCAACTCACTCATCTCAGATGATAAATTATAGTGCAGAGAAAATTTCACGCACTTTCATGAAGAGAAAAGTTCCTTTCATGCAGAGAAAAGTTCATGCACTTTCATGTAGAGAAAAGTTCCTTTCATACAGAGAAAATTTCACGCATTTCCATGTAGAGAAAAGTTCACGCACTTTCATGAAGAGAAAAGTTCCTTTCATGCAGAGAAAAGTTCACGCACTTTCATGGAGAGAAAAGTTCCTTTCATGCAGAGAAACGTTCACGCACTTTCATGCAGAGAAAAGTTCACGCACTTTCATGCAGAGAAAAGCGCACGCACATGGGAAATATTATGGTTGGTTCATGGTATTAGTCCAACAGTTTTTTATCCTATGGTTTTGGTCCATGGTATTGCATCCAAAAGAGTTGAACCCAAGTATTGGGTCTATGGTATTGTTTTGTTATGGTTTTGAACCATGGTATTGAGTAAGGCCTAAGACTATAAAAGGAGAAGAAGATTATTAGGCAAAGGCATGGAAAAAGACTTGAATATTTGATGTAGTATGAGATCTAGTACACAGGATATGGGTTATGATGCATTGTTTGATCTAAGCTAAGGAGGGATCTCACCGGTTGATGGAGAACAAGATCTAAGGATAAATGGGAATCAAATGGTTTGAAATGAATCATCTTTATATGGTTTGATCATGGATAGACTAGATTTGAATTATTGATGCATGTTTTATTGTACACAAGTTATGATATGGGTATGACTGATGTTTGAAACAGCCTCGAAGTCATGATTGAATATGTATAGGTCTGTAAGCGGGTTGGCTTTGGCGAAAGCGCGTATATATGTGGGCTTGATTCATTGTAGTAGCGTATACATAATAAAGTATGATGTTTGAAGTTGCAGTTGGGTTTGATTGTTATTGCATAGTTCTGTAGTCTGCTCTATGTTCTGGTGACTGTGTTGTTGACAAGGTTTCAATGTTTCAGTGATTCAGAAATTGATGATGCTAGTATTGATTGTTTTGTGCTTCAATGATATTGATGGGTCCAGTATGAAAATTGGATGAAATGTGGCCTTCAAATTATAGTGTTGTGCTTCAGGAGTATCCAGTCTAAAAATGTATGAAATGTGGTACCTGGAGGAATAAAGAGAAGGCTATTGCCTTCTGTAGGTCGACACCTACGTACTAGTACATCAGCTAGTACAAGTTCTAAGGGGGTGGTAGCTCCCTTTCAGTAGTAGCTGAAGAACGAGTAAAGGTTGGAGAATTTCAATAGGTCAGCACCTATGTACTAGTAAGTGGATCGGCTAGTACAAGAGCTAAGGGGGTTGTAGCTCCCTTCCAAGAGAGTCTAGAGAATGAGAGAAGGTTGTAGCCTTCTGCAGGTAGAAGCCGACATACTAGTATAAGACTGCACTAGTACAGAACTGTTGTAAAAGAAGTTTCTTATTAAAAGAAGATAGAGACGACTTGCAGCAGGTGGTTTTGACCCACATTGGGTTTCCAACTTGTATCATGGTGTTCATGTGTGCTTCTTGTGTGTGATGATCTGTTTTGCTTTACTGCACCTGCTTACTATACATATGGTTAAAGAAGTTTTGATGCACTAACATTTTATGGATTAGTTGAATCATAAGTATTCTGGATATGTTTCATTAGACACAATTGCATATACACACGGGTTCCCTTAATTGAAGTAGCGTATATGTATCTAAGTATGGAAATGAAAATGTTTTATTGATTTGATAATACTGATTCACCCCCCCTTCTCAGTATTATTTCCAACAATTGGTATCAGAGCAGGTCCTTTGGTAGAAGCTTGATCGCTTGAAGGAGATCCGTGGAAATATGGGAAAGAAGCTTAAGAGGAAAGCACCTAAGAAGAAGAAGACATCTCAGAAGAACTATGACAGTGGGTGTATGGATTGGGGAATATGTGGAAGAAGCACATCAGGTTCAGAATCACTTTAGAATGAATATGAACAAGATCTATCAGGTATGAATTTGTTATCCTCTGGTGATACATCTATTTATCCTCTTAAATATGATGAAAGTGATAGTGAAACAACTGAATTTGTGCCTATGGGTGAACAAGAAAGATATCAAATAGAGGAAGAATTTAAAAGGCTTATAGACAAAATTAGAGATCAACAAGATCTATTGAGCAAGAAGGAATGTGCCTTCGAAGAAGAATCTACTAAACTAAAAGCTCAACTAGAGGAGGGAAATAAGGTAAGGAGTTTATTCAAGGAAAAATGTGAAAAGTTTCAAGATGAAGTGACATCATTAAGAAATGAAGTCAATAAAAGGAGCACAATCATCAAGAAACTCATAGATAGATCCAGTTATTATGAAATGCTTGAAGCTACAATTCGCTCGCTAAAGGAAGATATTGAAGAATCAAAGAAGAAGAATAAAGGACTACTCCAAGCTATTGAAAATAAAGAGAATGGAGTTCTTGAATTAAGACATCAGTTGGAAGAAGGAAGGAAAGCTGAGGAGAACATAAAGAAGCAGTATCGTGAAAAGGAAGAGCATCTTTATATTGAGGTAAATATTCTAAATGTTAATTTAGAAGAAAAGGATAAGCTCTTACGATTTCAAGACAGTACAAAAATTTTGGATGATATTCTTAGTAGTCAAAGGTCCCCTGCTATCAAAACTGGTCTTGATTTTTATGAATCTGCTGAAGCTGAATCTAGCTCACAAGGAAAGGCAAGGAAATCTAATGAGAAATCTGAAATGCTCAACAAAGAGATGGGAGGAAAACCTCATCAATAGCCAAGGAAAGAAATACTTCAAAGAAAATCTTTTACTCCTCCAATGAATAATGTTGAATGTTATGTGTGTCATAATCTTGGACATGTTGCAGCCAGATGTAGAAGAAGAATGGTTCAAGATCATCACACAGAAAGATCATCACATTGCTTTTAGGGTTATTGTTTTTCTTGCAATATGTTTGGTCACAAAGCTGTTGATTGCTACAGAAGGAATATGAAACATGTAAGGTGTTATGCATGTAACAAGCTTGGACATATGGAAGAAGAAGGAAGTACAGCCAGAAACATGTGGCACAACACAATATACTCAAACACAACACAACAAAAACATAACAGACTCAGGGAGAGCTGAAAATATAAAACTGCAGTGTTCTGAATCTCATACGCAAGTTCCATAAATAGAAGTCGAGTATATATGCGAGTTGGCCACTACACAGTCACGTATATGTCAGTCTGAGGAAAAGAAGTAGGGATAGGGCTCAGGAAAAGGGTTTGACAAGATGCAGTCCATTTGCTCTATTTGATAATTGTTACAATCTGCTAATGATGTGTGGAAATGTCTTGATACTCCTAAGAAGTTTAGAAGTATTTTTGATCCTAACTTGATGATGATGAAGTCTTGATGCTTATAGCTGGATACATGAATGATTATTCAAAATTTCATTGTTGGAGACATGATGATGATAACATGACAGATTGATACTTACATATGTTGATTGATACAGATGTCCCCGAATGATGATACATGGATGATATATAAGATCATCTTGATGTTGATGAGATGGCTATGATGTCTTTCAAGAGGATGAGTTGATATCTATATGCAGACATACCTTGCTACAAGACATTTACAGGTTTTTGATCTGGAAATGGTTTTACACGAGTTTTATGAAGAACATCCCCGTATATACGTAGGTTTATGTGGATGTAGTCGCGTATATGGTGTTTTTGAAGTAAATCAGTGGGAACAGACTCTGGTTGAAGGAAGTTTGATATGGGTCTAACAGAGACCATCTGAAACAGGTTCAGGGGGAGTAGATAAACTTTTGATAATGCATTGTTGGCGTTATATTAGAAGCTTTTGGTTCAAGTACTCAACTGTTGTTGATTTCAAGTGGAAAAAATGCAAAAGGAGAATGTGGTTGTTGATCTGAATAGTGATTGACAGATGCTGCTGATATGAGTTATTGATGACTTTCATAGTCTTGCTCTAGATATTTCATCTCTATGTCATATATGTCTTTTGTTATCAAGGTCATGTAACGGCCTATTTTGGTTTCCCCACTATGCCTGGGATGAATGATGTAATGTACTTGTTTATCATTTGCAAACTTCTAGTGTAAGCCCACTTGGTTGTGTGGATGAGTCAATATTTGTATATCCTCACTTGGTTAAGAGATGGATGTATGTATGACTCTTTGGTGATAGGAAGGTCATTTATGATAGAGTCTTGTTCTTCTTGTAGAACATCTTTTTGCAGATCTTGCCTACAGTCACGAGGAGCATGAACAACACTCTTCAGTAGTGCAGAGACTCAGCATGTACTCAGGGGGAGCATGGACAGAATGGTACACCTTGGCATATACAAAGGGAGAGCTCATTCAGAAATTTCAGCAGGCACTCAGGGGGAGTATGGAAAACATAATGTTTATCAAAGGAAGAGAATATCTTGGTCTGCCCTTTGCCCTTGATGTCAAAGGGGGAGAGTGATTTGGTATTGTTGCCATCAAGTCCAAAGGGGGAGATTGTTGGCATTATGATGCATGTGTTGTACTTGATGGAAACCAACTCGTAGAAGATCAACTCACTTATATATATCTAGATGAATCTATGAAAGAGATATCAGATGTGATAGAATGCATGTGATGCCGGACAACTCAAAGGAATCAGATGACATTTCTCAGTATGACAAGTTAGCTTTGCCATCATGTCCAAAGGGGGAGATTGTTGGCATTATGATACATATGTTGTACTTGATGGAAACTCACTCATCTCAGATGATAAATTATAGTGCAGAGAAAAGTTCATGCACTTTCATGAAGAGAAAAGTTCCTTTCATGCAGAGAAAAGTTCATGCACTTTCATGCAGAGAAAAGTTCCTTTCATACAGATAAAAGTTTATGCACTTTCATGTAGAGAAAATTTCCTTTCATGCCGAGAAAAGTTCACGCACTTTCATGAAGAGAAAAGTTCCTTTCATGCAAAGAAAAGTTCACGCACTTTCATGCAGAGAAAAGCGCACACACATGGGAAATCTTATGGTTGGTTCGTGGTATTACTCTAACAGTTTTTGATCCTATGGTTTTGGTCCATGGTATTGCATCCAAAAGAGTTGAATCCAAGTATTGGGTCTGTGGTATTGTTTTGTTATGGTATTGTTATTGAGTAAGGCCTAAGACTATAAAAGGAGAAGAAGATCATTAGGCAAAGGCATGGAAAAAGACTTGAATATCTGATGTAGTATGAGATCCAGTGTGCAGGATATGGGTTATGATGCATTGCTTGATCTAAGCTAAGGAGGGATCTCACAGGTTGATGGAGAACAAGATCTAAGGATAGATCGGAATCAAATGGTTTGAAATGAATCATCTTTATATGGTTTGATCATGGATAGACTAGATCTGAATTATTGATGCATGTTTTATTGTACACATGTTATGATCTTGGTATGACTGATGTCTGAAACAACCTCAAAGTCATTATTGAATATGTATAGATCTGTACGCGGGTTGGCTTTGGCGAAAGCGCGTATATATGTGGGTTTGATTCATTGTAGTAGCATATACATAATAAAGTATGATGTTTGAAGTTGCAGATGGGTTTGATTGTTATTGCAGAGTTCTGTAGTCGGCTCTGTGTTCTGGTGACTATGTTGTTCACAAGGTTTCAGTGTTTTAGTGACTCAAAAATTGATGATGCTAGTATTGATTGTTTTGTGCTTCAATGATATTGATGGGTCCAGTATGAAAATTGGATGAAACGTGGCCTTCAGATTATAGTGTTGTGCTTCAAGAGTATCCAGTCTAAAAATGTATGAAATGTGGTACCTGGAGGAAGAAAGAGAAGGTTTTTGCCTTCTGTAGGTAGGCACCTATGTACTAGTATGTCAGCTAGTACAAGAGCTAAGGGGGTGGTAGCTCCCTTCCAGTAGAAGCTGAAGAACGAGTAAAGGTTGGAGCATTTCAGTAGGTTAGCACCTACGTACTAGTACATGGATCGGCTAGTACAAGAGCTAAGGGGGTTGTAGCTCCCTTCCAAGAAAGTTTGGAGAACGAGAGAAGGTTGTAGCCTTCTACAGGTAGAAGCCTGCGTACTGGTATAAGACTGCACCAGTACAGAACTGTTGTAAAAGAAGTTTCTTATTAAAACAAGATAGAGACGACTTGCAGCGGGTGGTTTTCACCCACATTGGATTTCCACCTTGTATCAGGGTGTTCATGTGTGTTTCTTGTGTGTGATGATCTGTTCTATTTTACTGCACCTTCTTACTATACATATGGTTAAAGAAGTTATGATGCACTAAAATTTAATGGATTAATTGAATCATAAGTATTCTGGATATACGCTAGTTTCATTAGACACAGTTTTGTATACACGCGGGTTCCCTTAATTGAAGTAGCGTATATGTATCTAAGTATGGAAATGAAAAAGTTTTATTGATTTGATAATACTGATTCACCCCCCCTTCTGAGTATTATTTCCAACAAGAATCTCTCATCCAAACTAGATTCTTTAGTTTGAGGAATTCTCATGATTTTATTTATTCAATTTAATAATTAGATTTATTACTGATTTTTAAGAGAGTGAGGCTAACATTTAAGTAGGGTTTAAACACCTGATTTAGATATGCAAGGAGGTTATCCCTTTCAATTTCATTCATTGATCAAGTGGCTACGGTGAGAATATACTGGCATCTTTCAATTTACACCCTTAGATCAAAAATCTTAATTAACAAAATGATTAAAGTGCCCAATTCCAATAGGAAGGATGCATATGAGCATAATTAATAATTTATAAGGAAATAAAAAATAAATTTATAAAAATTTTTGAATATTAAATAATAAACATAAATAATATTTTTATTCTCTAAATTGTTAATTAAACAAAAACGTTTTCCTATCGAACTGCAAATTGCAGAATAAAAAACAACCCGACACTCAAAAATGAAAACACTTCACCAAAGATTTAATTATATCATACTGAAAAGATAAAAAAGGGAACAAGGTATTTTAGAATCCTAAAGAAAATGTTCAAGAAAGATGAGGCTGGGGAAAGCTATATGAGCAACTTGGGGCAAGTGATATGGGCGACTTGACATCACAAAAATACCTTTCGCTCAATAAAATATTTTTAGTTTTTTTTGAAAATTTAAAATAAATTATATATACATGTGAGTTGTATATTCTCACTTATCTATATCAAATGGCAGAACAATATAATTAAAAAATAAGGGCACCCACAAAACAACTTGTATTCATCATATTGTTGAATAATGACTTTGTTTATCTAGAAACTAATTCTTAAGTAATAACTTTAGTTATTTAAAAGCATTTGTATTGCGTGCTTACATTGGTAGGGGAGTTTCTTACTTATTATCAATTTGATTCCTAGTGGAGGTTGTTGGTTGACTTCACTATCACATGAATGATGTAATTATGATTAATAAGATGAAAAAATAAGGCCTAGAATATTAATTAGTTTGTTGATTTGATTGTTATAGTGTAAACATGATTAATAATTTCAAAAATGAAGGCCTAGAATATCAATTAGTTTGTTTATTTGATTGTTATAGTGTAAACATGAGATCTTTTCGTTAATTGCACTTTGATTTTGTGAAAACAGTTAATCCAATAGCGAGCTGGGTAATTATCTCAATATACGATAATATACAATTTGCATAAAATAAATAAGAAGATATGTAGAATATCTGGTTCCTATGGTAGTTTCTTAATCAAAAGGATATCTCATTTGGTATAAGGTCAACTCAATAAAAAATGATATTTTCATGAATGCAATAGTTTAGTATATATAGAATACATTTTAAAACTTCAATATTTGAACATGGTCTTAGAGAATGGAAGTGGAGTAAATAACCAAGTAAAATATTTACACATGTAAGCCCATGATTGTACCTTAATATTTCTCTTTATATGTGAGTTGTGGGTGGATGCAGGAACTTCTTCAAAACATTAATTCTTTCACAGTGAGTATTTAGAATGTGACCACCCTAATACTTTTTCCCTTAATTTTGCAATGTAATAGTACTTTGAAATTATAAAGAAGTATATTTTTATGTTATTTCATAAAGTGTGGGGCTACAGATCAATGATCTAAGAGGGAAGAGGAAAGATAAATCAAGTGAGGTTATTTGACACCTTAAATTAATTCTATGGTGCAAATAATGAGAAAAATAAGACAAGATTCCAATATGAGTATGAAGAGACCTTTGAGGAGATTCTAAAAAAGGAAATACACATAAATGTGGGGCATTGGACCTCTTCTTGGTGAAGGTCATGAGTAAAGATTGAACACACTATGAGCTGAGAGAATGGGATTCCTCAAAAAAGATGATTGTGACTAAAAGAGCAAGAGGATGAAAATTGAATAGGATGGGTGCTTGATGTGGGTTGATAAATCACTCATTGAGTGCTTGACACAACTGATAAACTACTCAACATTCTTGGTAGGGATAATAAACCACACGAAAAAGGGTGTCTAGTATGGGTTGATGAACTACTCATTGAGTGCTTGACACAACATATAAACCACCCAGGGTGCTTGCTAGGGGTTGATAAACCAATCCTAGAGTGTTTGAACAAGTTGATAAACCACCCATTACTATGAATTCTATTGTGCTTGACTCGCTGACAAACCACCTACTCTCATATGTATTTCGTATCCTCTATGTGTTCAAACATGGCTTCATGTTGAGGTTGATGAAAGGAAAATTTCCCTTTAGATCTTGGATTCAGACTCGACGGTGATTGTTGTAAGTAATTTTGGCTACAATAGGTCTATTGTTGGGTGGAAAATTGAAGTCCCACCTATAGTTTGCTCTATTTTTTAATTGTACATGAAATGATAGTAGATGAGAGACGTGAAACTAAATAAGTTATTTGTGAATGTATGTAAAACCAAATAGGGTTGCATGGTAGTCTAATTTTCATGCATGGATGTTGTTGATTTAGTTCCTAAATAATGGGGTCTAATCCTAATTAATGGTAGTCTAATACTCATTCATGGATGTTGTTATTTCCCGGCTTGAGTTCTTATTTCCCTGCGTTATTCCTTGAGGATTAGACCCCATTATTTAGGAACTTACCTCAAATTAATTGTGAAATTCCTTTAGGTTGATCATCTGACTACATGAAACACATGTACACTCAAGACAAGTCTACAACTGATGTTACAATGTCTTGGAATCTCCACCTCAACTAGGTAACTCAAATTTTATAGAGGCACTAGATATTTTGGGCTAATTGATTAGTTAACTGGATGATCACTCAGTGTGACTAAAGCCGCACTCCTTAACTGACCTTCAACTAGTTCTTTGAAAAGTTGGAAGTAGTTTAACTGAAAAAAACTTGAGATAACTGATGTTGATTGCTACAAATTAGCAATCACACATCCATAACTGAACTCTAACTCCTCCAACATGAATTTACTGAGTAAAGTAGGTTTCATAAGCCATGCCACACAATTTAACATCTTCCAAGTTGTCTGCTAATGTGGAAATTTGAATTTTCTCAATTTAATCAAAGAAAAATCAAATTGATAATTTCTTGTTGCATTTTTCAACAATGTTAAGGATTTCATCTTTTCAAAGTTAATATATAGCTTTGTGCATTATCACATGGCTAAAAAAATTGGTACATGAAATTAATGGGTTGAATTTTCCTTGAAATGGTCTATGGAATTCATAAATCTATGTTAGTGAGCTATAATTTAAATGCTTTGAATGCCTACGGGTGAAATTGTGAAGATGTGTTACACTTTTGCATTTTCTGGAGGAAAAAATATCATTTTTGAAGGTTTTCAACTTTCAAAAAACCAAAGAAATTTTTCAGTTTAAAATTTCATTTTACAGTAAAAATAAAAATTGCGAGAAATTTTATTAGCTTTCTATTGCTTAGTTTTTAGAATTTTCTTATTCACATTTGATATGTCAACTTAGCAATTTTTTTACTGTGTGTTCTTTAAAAATCAAGGGATTCATTAAAAGTCATGTTTTCTTGGCACTAGTGTATTATTTGTTAACCATGTGTTTAAAAAAAAAAATATGTTGCAACAATCTAAACAAAATCTACTTCGATATGCCTATATTTACGAAACTCATAAATGCACATCATAATTACTAGAATTTTTTCATTTGAACCAGTATGAAAAGACTACAAATTTTGAAGATGTTTAACATAGTGCCATGTTTCTCAACATATTGATTAAAAACTAAAAGTCTAAAAACTACCCATTAAAGGAGATGGACCAACGCAATGCACCATCAATTTTCCATATTTTTTCACTATGTATTTTGGAAGTTACACAATTTTGATTTCACTAAATCATAATCACCTTTAGAAATTTTTTTTGTATACATTTTTCTAGAAAATTAGTTAAAATTAGAAAATATCTATGAAATTCCATAAGATTTATATCTACTGAAGGTAGATTCAATTATACAAATATTGGTATTGGTTTCGAAAGTAAATTCATCATATTTGATGGAGTTTAACCATTCTAAACTTCGAGAAAGGTGATTAGAGCTAAGTTGTTGCAGAGTTGCAGGTTTTCAGCCGAAAAAAAAAAAAATTGATTGAATTTTTTAGTTGTGAACAAATGTTGAAATAAACGGGAAACATTTTCAGCTGAAATTTTTTAAAAGTTCAATAGAAAACCGTATCCATATTTTCATTGGTCGCAAAATTAAAACAATGCGATCCTCGGATATAACATTTTCGAAAGAACGCAATAAATAAAATCGGCCGAAACATTATTCTCACACTCACATTCCTCATGTGCAAGTTTTGAAATTTTGTAAGTCTTTTGGGCTAAATTTAGAAAGTAAATTTTTTGGGCTAAATTTTGAAAGTGAGTTTTTCGGGTTGAATTTTGAAAGTGAGTTTTTTAGGGTGAATTTAGAAAGTGATTTTTCTTTTGCTGGATTTTAAAAATGAGTTTCTTTGGTTGGATTTTAAAAATGGCTTTTTTTGGGTTTGATTTTAAAAATCTACATAGATTCAATTATCGTGGAAGATAAAAGAATTTGCAAGAGAAAATATGATCAAATAAGAGATGCTGAGGCTCACAGATAATACTCGAGAAATTATTAGAAAAGAAAGAAGGAAAACCACTTAAATATTGAAATGGAAAATCAATCAACAAGAAGTTGAACTATGGTATGTAATTCTTAATTATTAAAATGAATATTTAAAATTAATAGCTATGTGGTAATTAATTTATGAACTAATTGGCAAAAAATATTTTCGCAAATGTAACAAAGAGATATTTTCATTCATAACATTGATGTTGAGATGTGAAAATGTTGATAATGGCCAAAGTGAAAAAGAAAGTGCAACCAATGATTGATGTCCGTTGTTCAAGATGTGAAAAGAGATCATGTGAAGAAGTTGAATCACCGTATATCTATATATATATATATATCATATATTATTATTATATATATATATATATATATATATATATAATAAATATATTATTGAATTATACATATTTATTAGTTTCAATTTAATGACTATATTTTTTAATTTTAATTATTAATTATTTATTTAACTAAATTACATTAAATTCTTCATATGTACAGATGAAATCAATATCAAATGATTGAGATGTAGATAAATGTCGACACTTGACACATATGGAGATAAAAAAACTACCCATATTATATGAATATCATATAATCTCATTATTGATAAGTTATTCAAAAGAATTAAAATGCGAGCAGTTGAAGCCTCAAATTTTCAGAGGTCTCTTAACATCAAAGAAATTAAAAGAAGCTACAACACTCTCGAGTATTCAAAATCAACAAAAGATAAAAACGGTGAACCAAAATGTGATTCAAAATATAAATAGTGCTCTAAAATAAATTGGAAGATCTATAAAGAAAAGTGATCTAGATGCACATAGAGGAATACAAATGCCATTGGTTTCATCATGTACTAAAGAAAATCATTTGGTAAAATATATTGCAAAATCATTATTGATGTCACGAAAAACATTGCACAAACATAGCAAATTTCAATTGCAAATAGATTTAAATGTTGAGATTACTTGTTGGACAAATATTTGTAGGAAACCATACAATATAGACTTGAGAAGATGTTAAGAAAATAATATATGAATATAGGATGAAAAATTCATGTGTTTCACCAAAAGTGGTAGATATGATTTGACAAAGAATAACACAAAATAAATATGAAGAACATGCAAAACATATCTTGGACACCACTCAGATAGAGTTGTTCATAAGTTCATAGAAGAGAATCATGGAATTTAAGTGTCTTAATCATACTTTTGTTGCAATTAAAAACCATGGCATGGTTAACCTATCATTGTACGTTGACACTTGCGTGTTTTCATTATCTGTGGTAATTTCAATTAGGAAAAATTTTAAGAATAGAAATTTATCTAAAGTTTGGGAAACTTTGGCAAATATTTCAGTAGTCTCTATTATTGAAAATTGGAATTCTCTTGAGTGACAGTTTTTGTAAAAAATATTAAAATTTTCTATATGATTTCACCATATATTCTTATACATTTAGGCAATTTAAGGTAAAAGTATTTTATTTGATATTAGAATGGGTGATCATTTTTAAGCAAAAATGGAAATTCGTGAACTTTTTCTTTTGAAAAAACATGGAAGAATTAGCCACCTACAATATTAGCCCCTAAGTTTTTCCCTAATTTAAATTATATTATGAAAACTTCCTTAATTTTGGTAAGACATTTTTGAAAAATTTACCTCCTCCTTCCGCTATCCATTATTTCATATCCCAAATTCTATGTGGAAGAGAAAATCATGAATTATTTTACCAAAAGAAATTTGTTGGTGGTGAAAAAACGTTATCATTGTGGAAATTTGACTTTATTTTATAACTTATATCCTAATTATATTAATGGTCAATCATTGTTCAACATAAAAGTGAAATGGAAGAGATATGAATATATCCATATGTTGATTGGTTCAAATAGTAGTACAAGTGCTAGAAGGATTGATTTACAAGAAGAAGAGATTTTTGTGATAGAGCTTTTGAAGAAGTTTGTGACAAAAATTTTTAAATACGACAAATATTTCAATAGCTTTGATGGTAGGACCTACAATTGAAAAAATCCCGTGGAATTTTTCCCTTGGGGACCATTTTGTCAATAGTTGATTTTGCAGAAAATTACACATTTATTGCACAAACTGAAATACAAAGTGAATATTATCATTATGACCAAGTCTTTATGATTGTCCATGTTTTATATAGATACATTGAACAAAATGTTAGTGATATAGAAAGCACCAGTGAGAGTTGACATGTTATTAAAGAATATGATTTTTATATCAGTGATGATTTTACACATTTTTTACAACATTGCTTTGGTAATATTTATGACTCATTGAAAGGTCATAGAATAAGATTTAATGAACATTGGATATGGTCAGATGGATGCGCAAGTCAGTTCAAACGTTCATGATCATTCTTTTGGTTTTTTTGTCTTCATATGAAAACCAACATTAAACAATGTTGGAATTTACTTGAGATTGGTCACGGAAAATGATAACATGAAGGTGTAGGGAATGGTCATAAATAAGCACTTCAAATGAATATCAAATGGACCATTTTAAAAATAACCTGTCTAAGTTGAAACAATTTTTTTCAATGATGAATTGTTGCACTAATTCGTGAGACTTAACCATCAAGGGAAGGTATGCATGTATGTACATATACATTAACTTGAATATATTTTTAATGATATGATTATTTTTATTTTTTCTAATTTTAAAATTATAATGATATAGTGGAATAATTGATTGATGATTTTCTTTGATATATAAATTTTATTTTTAATAACAATTTAAATTTATCTTGTTTGAATTTACTATAGGTTTTTTTGGCATATTCGAGTCCAAGATGTACGTAGATTGATTACATATGAAGCTGAAACAATAAAAGGGACTTGAAAATTGTATTCAATTAAAACACAAGAATATCAGAATGCGTTAGCATTTAGTAAAAGAAAATAATCTTGTTTTTGTCTTGTTTGCATAGAAGACACACAATTCAATGATGCTTGTGAAAACAATATGTATGTAAAATATTAGCAACATACAAAACTTATACAAGTGGGGGAAATGTTGGTTGCAAGCCTTCGAAGGGACAAAATCAGAGGAGACTATAGTTCATTATTAAGGTAATAGGAGTTTATGATCCTTGTTAGAGAAGTAACACTTCGACTCTTTCAACGAGATACTGTATACATACATATACATATATTATATATTATATATATATATGTATATATAATATATATTATAATATATATATATATATTATTTATAATATATATATATATATATTATGTTTTATGTTTAAAAAATCATTGTCTATAAGTATCTAGATAATAGTTAAAATATAGATCCAAATAGATAGTAAAATCAAGTACATGTTGATTACAAATTTATTGTTAATTATGATATGAAATTACACCTTTTATTGTGCAGAGGTGTTTTTGTTGTAGTTCTACCCTTTAACAACATAGAAAATGTCAAGTATTGTTTGATGTGGTGCACTAAACGAAAGATAAAGTTATTGAAGGACTATGATGATCAATTTTATATATGAAAGAGGGTTTATCATACTCAAAGGTTATATTTTCCAAGAAATTCATCAAACCGAGAGTCATGTTTAATTTCAATACTATCAACCCGATGCCATAAGTTCTCAATATAGTCACTTGGTGTGTGTAGTGTGCATAAACTTGATATAAGTTTAATCAAGAAAAAAATTGAATGTTAAAAAAGGGAGAATGCCAAAAGCTAAACATGAACAAAACATTGAGGATGGAATTCCATTAGAGTTTTTTTAATTGAATTACCTAACAATATTTTCTCCTTGTATTCGTCTTTGAGAAAGAGTTCAAGTTGATTGTTAGCCTTTAGTTTTGTGCACTCTTAAGTCGTCCATTCTAGCTAATACTAAGTATTACAAAATTGTTTTCATTAATATGGTGGCTTTTTTGTTAAGTTAAAATAATTCAAAGATCCAAATACTGACTATATGTAAGGGATGTACATATCACAATTTCTTGTTTGTGTTGATTGTTACGAAACTATCATGTTTGCATTACATTTTTCTTTTTTTTATGGACCATCAATTATCTGTTCAAATAATTTTATTGATATCTTAGTAACACTATTGCATTATTAAAAAAAATCATTATTTAATTTTTTATTTTATCGTTGTTTTTTCGGTATACATGCAGTTCGTATAAACCTATTAAAAACTAACACTGCATTAGCTCACAATAGTATTTAATGCAATTTTAAAGTTATGATTGATATATTTATTAGGGCATCTACACCACTATAAGATTCATGAATGAAAAATGTACCATGTTTTGTAATTTTGCAAATTTACAAACTTTGCTCCATATTCACGAACTTAAATGTAAAATCTTTAAGCATCAAAACATGCATCATGAAAAATGTAATATGTTTTACATAATGTTTATTATTGATTAAACTCATAAACTATAATTTCAAACCATACATCAAATAAAAATTTGGAAGTTAACTAGAACAACCAAGCAAAGGTTGATCCTTGAGAACTTTGGTGGGTAATCATGAAATATAAAATGCCATGCATTCTACTTATCATTTTATTTGAAACATAAATAACTTGAAATATGGTATTGGGGAAACTAACTATTTACAAAGGTGGTATCAAAGATGGGCAGAAATTTATATTTTAAAGTTAAATTATCAACCTATCGATAGTATCCTCTCTACAAGATGGATATATTTACATTGAATGGAATTGTACACCAATATTTTATAATGAAATTTTAAGTTATGATTCTTTTACATTCACACCATTATAAGATTCATTCCAAATACAAAATGTACCATGTTTTGTAATTTGTAATTTTACTATTCATTGACAAACTTGACAAAGAAAATTTGAACAAAACCTAAGAATCATCATGCAAAATTACCAACCAAATGAAAATTTACATTCATTGCTTCATTTTCATGAACTTAAATATGTAAAACCTTTAAGAATCAAACCATGCATCATGAAAATTGGGCCATGTTTTATAATGCGATTGTATAGTATGTTTGCATGAATAAATTTATACTAAAAGTTAACTCTCAACCCACATCCATAGTAGAAATTTCAAACAAGATTATGATCTTTACTCGATGAATAGCAAAATGTATACCCATATTTTATCTATGCAAATTTTAAGTTATGATTGTTTTTAGACATCTACACCGATTACAAGATTCAGTTCAACTGAAACAGAGTACCATGTCTTGTAATTTGCAATTTTACTATTAATTAAAATACGTTGACAAAACAACCATTTGAACAAACTAAGATTCATCTACATAACATTATAAGATCATCGATGAAACAATGTAAACAACTTAAATTGAAATTTATTTTCTATTCTCATATTCATGAACTTAAAATGGAAAACCTTTAAGCATCAAACCATGCATCATGCAAATTGTACCATGTTTTATAATGCAATTTTATAGTATGTTTGCATGAACAACATTATATTAAAAGTTAACTATCAACCCAAATCAGTAGTAGCTCTTATATACAATATGTTGATCTATTCACAAATGAAAAATGTACACCATATTTTATAATGAAATTTAAAGTTATGATTGTTTTATACATCTACACCATTATAAGATTCATTCAAATGAAAAATGTACCATGTTTTGTAATTTGCAGTTTTACTATTCATTAAATTACTTGACAAAACAACTTTGAACAAAACCTAAGAATCATTTACTTACATTATAAGAATCATCATGAAAAATTTACCAACTAAATGCAACTTTACTTTCATTGCTTCATATTCATGAACTTAAATATGTAAAACCTTTAAGGATCAAACCATGCATCATGCAAAATGTAGCATGTTTTATAATGCAGTTATAAGAATCATTGAACACAAAATGTACATAAAATCCAAAATTAACATATTGAAGATCAATTCATAATAAATATTTCTATTTAAAATATGTCCAAAATTTATATCATTATAAAAGTAAATATATTGATAAAAAGTTGTCTAATAAAAATATTGCATTCAAAGAGATTTCAATTCATATAAAGAGATTTTACTTTAAATATGTCCAAATTTATTATATGATAAAAAGAGTATATTAATAAAAATATTGTCAAAATACCAATTTGTATCAAAGAGAATCGTTGCTAAAAATTATGATTATCACATCCTCATTGCTCTCATCAGAATCATGGGTTGTTGTGCACATGGAATGTAATATAATAGTATAATAAACATAGTTTGTGTATTTTTTAAAATTAAATTTTTATTTTTTAAAATTTAAATGGAATTGTAATCATCAAAACAAATTAACGGAAAGGTTTCAATTTCCATGCATACTCATGGTGTTTTATCTCCCATTGTGCCCTTGTGTTGTTCACATGAAATGTTTCCCTCCTAGATTACCTTGACCAAATACATGCACATATGATATATATTAAAATTTTAAATTGCACATTGAAAATGCATAGAACTCAGAAAAAGAATATATTTATATATATTATTATATATATATATATTATAGTTAGCTTATTAATTATTATTTTATATAGTATATATATATATATATTCAAGATCAAATTCTTCAGATTGTTTAGATGATTCAATCCTTGTAACCGACTCAAATTTCAAATTCCATGTAATACCTCATAGTGTTAATCCTACATTTCACCCTCGTTGATGCCCTATATAATACATGTACATGTATATATAACAAATTTAATATTTCACATGAAAATGCATAATCTCGCAATATTAAAAAAATTGTTAAACAACTTTTTCAAATTGTCTAGACGATCCTATCCCCATGGTTGACTCCATCGGTAAAGACCCTAGAGAACAAAAATAGTCTCCACAAACCTGAAGATTCAAATTTTAAGAATTGTAACAATAGAGATCTCATTTTTTAATGAAACTTTATTTCAATCTATAACAAAACAAAAGTGTAAATTATTTCAATACCCATGAGAAGCCAATATTTGACACATCTCCTGATATGGAGGAAAGGGTGGCACTTTCTTAACATCAGATGGAATGAGAATCTATTAAAATTTAATTATATATTAATTACTTCTTCCAAAAATATTTCTTCTGCAATCCGATGATAAATTAAAAGTAGAAATTAATGCGCATCAACATGAACTCTTAAAAAAAACTAACATCTGTCAACATATCTTGATTGGAAACTGAACCCGGGACCATGATATTATCAAAATTTTCATTCAACAAAGAACTTAACTGTAAATGGTGAACATATGATACATTTTTGTTAGATTGTATCTGAAAAAATTAACAGAATGTATGTGAATCAACATTAGCACATACATTACATTAAATTAAAATGTCGACCCTAACCATTAAGACATATCGATCCCATGCCCTCTTCCTGGTGACCAATTAGGTCTTGCCAAACATCACAAAAACCCTTTGTATCTACTTTAACCTCTTCAATATTCATATTATCTATCTCCTCATTTGTTTTGTATACAAAATTAGCACATGCACCAACTCATCCTCTTTGTCAATTTAGACTAACATCAATTTTAGTTAATGTAGTATGCATGTCGTCTATATTGACATCCCCTGCTTCTTGACCAATATGAGAAGCGGCATCCTTATCCAACTAAAAATTTACCAGAAGTGGAGGTTGAGGTACCAAAGTTGGTAGAGGGTGATGCAATTTGGCATCCCTTAATGCACCCTTACGTTCATATATCTAACCTCTCCCAGTACCATACAAATTAGATGGATAGTCGTATAATCATGTTTCATACCCAAACATAATTCTGCATAAACTAATTTTGCAAAATAATGTGGAACCACGTCATTCCATGAAATCTTTCCATACGCTAGAAGGAACCTATCATACAAATAATGGGCTATTTCAGGGTGCTTTAAATATTACACCTTGAGCATCATTCTCTTCGATCCTTCTTTGCAGTTAAACATAGATTTAACATGTGTTTTTGTAACCCTTCTTCTTACATAGGCCCATTTATCTTTACCCATCGCTACATCCTTTCTACACCTCATCATATTTATAAAGCAATCTATTTTGGCCCAAGGTTCTTGTAAATATCAAGAAATGAGCTTAGAGAGTGCACACCTATTTCTAAGCTTTGTCGATTCTCTATAGGGATCTCCAAACTCATGAGAGCTTTCTTCAATTTTGAATAATGACCTATGCACCTCTCTAACATACATTGTTGGAAATTTTTTTCCATAGAATCTTATTAGGAATATCAGATGTATAGGTAGTAGTTGGCATATGATATTCTTCTTGAATTTTCCCACTTTACCTATGTTTACTTCAATTAATATTTTCACCCCCTCCATCAATATAATTACATAAATATAAAAACATGTTAAAATATATTTATACACATGCAATATGGACATGTACATGTATATGTAGAGGCAATTCATTTACATGTACAAATTTGTTTTAACATAAAAAAATAAATTATATAATTTACCAACATGATGAGAATCATGATGATCCAATTGAGATTGATGACCACATAGAGATTGTTGAGTACCATCATGCCCAATTACATGAGTTTATTGAGCTTTTTAACTACCAGGAGAATTTTGACCACCCGCACGTGACACCATAGTGAGAGAAGCTTCTAAAAAAATAGAAATTATAATAAACTAATTAAGCTAAATTGACAAAAATCTATTCAATATATGTATGTACATATTAGTCTACCTATTTAGCATTTAAGTAAATGCACATAAACATATATATACCATGATCATGATGCAACAAATGATGGCGCTCCCCTGATTCATCTGATAATCTCCTTTATCCATGACCAATCTCATTAGCATACATAGAAATTCGCCCTCTAGTCCACGCGTGAGACTCAATGCATTTGAAAATATTTAAAAATTCTATTTAAAAATATCAAGAATTTAGAAAATTAATGTAACTATCCAAGGGTTTCTTCAAAACTATTTGATGTAAATTCTTCATTTAAATTATACATAAGACTAAAAACACAAATGTTGAAGTTCATATTTTGAGAATTAAATACAAAATTTTCTAAAACAGGTTAGGTTCACTATGTTGTGCTTACATAGTGGGGGCACACTTAGTATAGTATTGAAAAAAACACATGGTTAACTAAAAAACACACACATATAAAATATATCTTACAATTTCCATCAAGAATTGATGGAGAGGTTCTTGACACGAATTCAAATTTCACACACAAATCTTGAATTGGTGTTACCCCATAGAGTAGATCACTAGACATCCTATTAATATTTACACAATGTCTTATGCTAAATGATTGAAATTGACTAACAATATTTTTTTCTTCTCCATGCAATTGTTTTAATCTCTCCTTTTTGACTTGCTACACACCTTTCATCTGGTTGCACACAAGTCTAGAATATGTGAAGACTACAATTCCATTAGATTCATACTCCCTAGTTCTTCCTAAGCCTTCTAGCAATGCAATATTATATGGTTCATTGTTTTTTTTCCTTCCACGTACATTACTTTTCCGTTAGAGGACTTTGTTCTTCACAATATTTCATAGCACATAAGTAATCACTTCTTTCCCTAGATTGGGATAACAAGAAACTTATATCGATAATGTCCATTTTTTAACCATGTTTAGTGGTTTTTCTAATCCCCATAAAAACAAAATTCAATAAAATGAATAATATATTTATTTATTGCAAAAGCCTTAATTTATGGGAGAATGATGAAAATTAAATATCTATTGCGATTCAATGATGGAATATTAGAAGAAGGATTTAGCCTAAAATTTTATATCTGACACTTAGATATGATGATTAACACCAACAAAGGAATATGATGAAGTCAAAAAATGATGAAGAAGAAAACATTATATGGAATTATCTGGGTGTGGCATGAATAATGGATCGTTAGGACTTCTTTCCCAAGCTTTCCTTAGATGTATATTATATCCTAATGTGTATATGTTGAGTCATATTTGATTTTCTCGTGTTGATAGTTCTATATATAGAAGCTTACTCACTATAGGCAAGCATATAAAGTGTGATACATTACGTCGTAAGGGGTAACTACTTGAAGAGCCACCCCAAACGGTAATGTTATTGAAATAATTGGAATTTCTTTACGTAGATACCTATATATGATGAATGTCCACTTCAATAAATCAAAATAGGAGGTAATTAAATTATACTGGGGAATGGAATCTCAATTGTCTAATCTCTCTCTTAAAATTCAATTGGAAAGGAAATGTACCATTCTGAAAATTAATATGTCAATTCAATGATTAGAGATGTGATATATGGCTTGAGTGTAGGGATGGATGGATTTGTATGCCAAAAGAATTTTGTTGCACATGTAGTTGTTAGATGTGCATAATTTGATGATTTACATATCAATCATGATTTCAACAACTATATTTAATGGCTTGATTTTTTTTTTTCAATAAAAAAGTATATTTCAATTACTTTGATGTAAATAAATTACATTATTCACTTGGATCCAGAAAACTAATTGATCCATATTATCATTTGAGTCCTTACAGGATGATGAAATGTATAACCAAGACACTCAATTATTACACATGTAATTCTCAAACAAAAATCTCAAGCTGAACAGAAGTTTGCAAACATTGTTTCCATTACAAACATAAGCTTCTTTCCAACAAGGACAAACTATTTTCTATTAAGGTACATGGACTTATACAATTATTTGGCTACAAAAATAATTATTACAAGGAATCATCTCAAAAGACCAGTCTTTTGATATAGGGATCTATGGAAATCAGTTTAATTTTCACTAATTAATGAAGTAAGGGATTTAAGAGGAATTTTCTTCTGCTTTCAAGTTACTTCTAACATGGATGAATTACCTATGGATTAATGAAGATATTTTAACTAGAATTATTGATCATTTTTTGGTCTCAAAGGAAATCATAGAGGATATCTTCTTGCTGAAATCTAAAGTGTTTTTCAAGGGTATCTCTGGTCACCTGCTTATTCTCTTTTAGATTGCCCATGAAGACATTGAACTAGAAGCCCTGCTAAAATTTAATCACTTATGGTTATTAGAGGATGGCTGGCCCTTGATCTTATATATGTTAACATCTATTTTTTTCATTGATGTTATGGGAAAGATAGGAGGGATGGATGCCGATCGGGGAAGGAAGGATGGCTCACCCCACTTTATGCCACTATATATGCTGCTATTGAAATATGACTTTTCCAAATACAATTGACCGGTCCTCTCCTCTCCCCCTCCTTAACAGTCGAGCACCTAAAGGTCCTCTCCTTAACAGTCGAGCCTGCTTGCGCATCCTTAACAATCGAGCCTGCTGTAGCATCCTGGAAGACATTCTTCCTATTTGTGAGCGCCTTTTCTCGCGCATCCCCGTGCCCCCATTCTCAATGTAATAATTTAATATTTCACACCTCTACAAACTAAATCTTAGTTTTTTTTAAAGGTAAATGTCATTTGCACACCCACCTTAAGACTGAATTTTAAACACTTGTTATAAATGTTTGTTATAACGTTAATCTTAGCAACCTTTTTACCCATCAAAACTCTAATTTTGAATGCATGCCTCTCTTGGATCCCTTTAACTCTGAAATACAATTTTAAAAAATACTAAATAATTCCAACCCTTATCTCCTTACTTTCAAGTTAAATACATCAAATAGTTAAAATTGCAAGTTAAATACATCAAATAATTAAAATTATAAACATTAAAACAAAGAATTAAATTTAAACCTAAAATACAACAAGAATCAATATCGCAATACCATCCTTGTTATTTTGTTATCTTTGACATTGTTTTAAACCACAACTTATGTGTTTAATTTTATAGTGATTACATGGTAATATAATAGACAACTCTCCTTCTTGTACTAAATCCATATACATGATGTTGTATTTATTATATTATATTAATGATAAAAGGAAACTTAGATAAAATTATATGATAAATATTTAATAATTTAAAATTTAATTTACACATAATAAATTGAAATACAAACATACTTCAATGAAAGCCCCATAAAAAGTGGGAATAAAATGATGGACTTTAATTTTATAATCAATTTGTATAATTCATAAAAGGCAACGAAAATTTTCACTCTCCATCCATCAATATTCATGCTGATTCATTCATATGTAATATTATATTTATTCTCTAACTTTGACCTTATAATACCAAAGGATTAAATTTAAAAGTTAAAATTCTCTTCCACAAAAATCGAAATCCTCCAAAAACATCATACTTTATTTTGTTTAACAATCTCACATTCTTTAATATCATGTGTATTACCAATCTTTATTCTTTAGTTGACATTGTATGTGTTGGAAATTAATCCCAACTATTGAAAATAACGAACATGATCACGCATAATATCGGGGAGTATAGAAAAATCAAGCTGAATATATTGTTTTCTAGCTAAAGGAACGTGGAAGTAGATAAGTTTCTAACCAACGTACAAGTTTCCTATCCCTACAACACATCTCTCAATCAAAAATATAATAGTATCTACATGCAGCTGGTGTAGTTATAAATGGTTGTTTGTACTACACATTGACATAGAGTATGACACATTTAATATGTATGAACACAAGGCGAAAACAAGGTGTAACCCAAAAATTGTACCAATATTGATCTGTCAATGAATAACCAGTAAAAAAATGGCTCTGCTCTGAAAGAAAAGTTTCCTTGAAAGGAAAACCTGCTCTAATAGATCTATCATGTAAAGCTCAAGGATATCCTACTTGAACCCACGCAGGAAGTGTTGTAACAATGACTATATTTTGTGAAGACATGTTGGCTACATATTTTAAAAGGCATCACCAAGTGTCTACAAGGTTTCTAGTTACACACATTCTTAGCATTTTTTTATTATCAATGTTTCAAGAACCTTAATAGTTGGAATACTTAAATTGTAGAGCATATAAGGAAGATTTTAACAAAACGTTAGTCCAAATGAAAAGGATAATCATATATTGAAAATAGGGAAGGAGTGTTCTTAGCAGATGAATTAGCGAGATGTTGAAATAAAATACAACCAAGGGTTAAATTATTTACAAGTATTATTTTATTTGGTTTCATTTCTTCTACTATTGTGTTCTCTCACAAATGGAGGAGGTAATTTCACAAAATAAAATAGTGCGAGTGTTATGACTGAATGCTAGAGAATAAGTGTATTAGGAAAACTTGACAAGCTCAAGCTCACTCATAAGAAGTGCTCAAACCACATAGAATTGAGTACCCCACACATATATAGAGTGTCATTGTAATGAGTGAAGTGACTGAGTAAATATCTAATGAGACGTTACAACATCTACACAAGAAAAGAATTTAAAGCTATCAAAAATTTGTAGAGACAGAGGCAACATCTCAGACTACTTTCTCTCGCTCGGGACACCCACTCCCGAGGTCAACGATTTCATAGGCTATGTCAGAATATATAGGATTAGCGGCAAATGTGAGGTGGGAACACTTCCTCTTAGGACAAATATAGATGAAAAATATCAAACATAGACAGAGGCAACATCTCAGACTACTTTCTCTCGCTCGGGACACCCACTCCCGAGGTCAACGATTTCATAGGCTATGTCAGAATATATAGGATTAGCGGCAAATGTGAGGTGGGAACACTTCCTCTTAGGACAAATATAGATGAAAAATATCAAACATAGACAAAGGAAACATCTCAGACTACTTTATCTGAGACAAAGACAAAGGAAACATCTCAAGCAAAGATAGAGGAAGCATCTCAGATAGAGACAGACGCAAAATCTCAGACACACATAGAGGACACATCTTGGACTACTTTGTCTCTAACAGAGACAAAGGCAACATATTAGACAAAGATAGA
The DNA here is from genome assembly GCA_000404065.3 of Pinus taeda. Lineage (NCBI taxonomy): Eukaryota > Viridiplantae > Streptophyta > Pinopsida > Pinales > Pinaceae > Pinus > Pinus taeda. The sequence continues at coordinate 38,136 of APFE031380718.1, forward strand.
GGCTAAATCTTGGAGAGATTCAGAGTAGTAACATACAAATACAAGAGAAACATCTCAGATAGAGAGATAGTAGAAGCAGGTCGAAAGGCAACATTGTAGACTTGAGACATAGAATAACAATTATGATCCTTAGTAAATGTCACATTGAAGGTTGATCATGGAATCTGAGACTTAGTGTAATTGAATCAAAAAAAAAAATTCTCTTCGAAGGACAATCTCTACCAAGGATAATTAGCTAATACAGATCCACCACAATGAGTTTTCAATCCTTATTACTCGTGAGCAAACTGAATTACAATCATATAAGAAACTTCAGAGATAACAAGTGAATGTTGTATTGAGAATCACTGCCTTTCTTTCAACACGACATAGCTTAGTTTTTTTTATGTAATCAAGCGTTGTAAGCTATCTAAGAAAGACATAATCAATAGTTATGGCCTATTCCAACAATGAGAAACAAGGAGAGAATTACAAACAAACAAGGAGAGAATTACAAACAAAGACGTATAGGGACAAAATTTTCTCGAAAACACGGGTGGAACTAGCTGCAAATCGATCGAAGAACCAAGACTTACATAACAAAGCATGCAGCAACAAGCCAACTGCACCACATAATGAATGAAAGCAACTAACGAACAAAAACTATGAATGAACCCAATCCTGTAAAAAAGTCCCAATGGCTTGTTGGTTGTCATATATATAAACATTTTTGCGGCCAAAAAGCATATTCGGCCGAATATGTTTTTCAAAAAAACAAAAAAATTGGCGAAAAAATCTTATTTTCGGCTTTTTCCCCGCCGGAAAAAAATATGTTAAACAATCGACCTTGGTCTTAACGGTCAATTTTTTAGCCAAACTTTTGAATAAGAGTTCAGTCGGAAATTTCGTAGTTCGGCCGAAAAAATACGATTATGAAATTTTCGTGGGCAATTCGAGCAAAAGTGTAACCCAAATTTACATTTCCGCCCCTAGGTACTTTTACTGTGTTATATGTAGTCATGTAGGTTACGTGACTCATATTTATTTCATACTTAATTTGTATGTAAAATACAATCATGTTAATATTATTAAATGTTGAATGGGTAGGGCAAAAATAAGGTTTGAGTTTTACCGGAGTTACATGGTTGGTTGTAAGCATGTTAAACGTCTAATGTTTTAGAAAGCTCATTTATCTGTGTAAACGTTCTTCACATCCCTGGTTTTTCTTCATTTTATTGCTTAGACTAGTTGGATCATAGCTAAACCCTGAGTTTTTATTTAAGTCCTTAAGCTTTGAGTAAAATTAGGGTCGAACTAGAGAAATCATGAAAGAGTAGAAGAATGGTTAAAATTGTAAAATTGACTAAATGTTGGGAGTCAAGGTCTTTTAGGGTCGAGACCCTTCAAGGTTATGTTATGGATAGAAGTTCTCGACTGGTGGGCTAAGCCCGACCTTAATCGGGGGCCAGGAAGGAAAAAAAATCTTATAAAATTTCTCTTACACAAACATCCCAACTAGTGGGCTAGGATATGGTTTAGTCAATGAGTTAGGAGGCTAGAGGAGAAAACCGAGGCCAACTCGGGAGTCAAAGCTCAAAGGTTTTTTCTATGGATTTCATTGTAGGGAGGCTAACCCTGATAAACTTAATGGTGGGCCCTATGCTCAAGTGGCATGGAGAAGGTGACACCAAAATGATGTGGACCATCAAATGTTGTTTAGCGCCATACAAGTGCCAAGTGGTAGTGATCATGTTGATGTGGCTAGGGTTTTGTTAGGTCAAAATTTAAATGGCCATAACTTATGATCTGAGACTCTGATTTTGATAAAACTTATATTTTCGAAAATCTCATGATGAGATGGTAGCGATAGTAATGTTTGTTTGTGGTTTTGAATAAGTTTAAAGTCGAGGGATTTTATGACCCCATTACCTTAACTAAACATTGGAGATTAGGTCATCAAGGTAACTACTTCCTTATACCCTTAATGTGGGTTATGGGTGGCAAGGGGGTATGCTACAAAGTGGTATCATATAAATTGGTTTAGACATTGGACCTAAAGAGGCTCACATGCACACACTCGATGATTTATTAATATGCATCATATGCTTCATTTGATTAGTATTCCCTTTATGTTATTTGTAGAATATTGTAATGTGTGGTTGTATAGAATTGTTAATTTAATATGATTAAATGCTAGCTAAGACTTGATACTTAAATATCTACATAGACTAATGGGATAAGTAACTATGCTAATTTCATGTTATTTTTTATTGGCTAACAAAATTTTTCATGTAAAAATGAAGAAAGAAAGACATTAAAATACAACAATGAAGGGAAGCAATAAGCAACAAATTTGAACATCATGGTATGAAAAAGATTCTACAAGGTCCCGAAGAGGAGTCAGTTTGGAAGATGAAAGAGGAAGACTCTCCTAAACTCATGGACACACTTAGAATTCCAAAGTTGAGATAAAAAGTTGGAAGGGAGACTATGCGAAGATTATCAGAGAACAGGCAGAATGAAATACTCTATTGTGGTAAAGTCTATCAAAATTACAAAGACTGGGAAAACATAAGTTTGGTGCTAGCCAGCATCACAAGAATAGGACTAAGCATATCCCATCGAGGATCCAACTACACAAAATGGATGATAAGAAAGCAAAGAGTAGTCGATCAAGACAAAGGAGAAAACATGTAGAAGGAGGAACACAATTTCTCAACTCTTTAGAAACAAAATTAAGCGATCCTAAGCAATCATCAAACAATGTAACCACCATATATCATCATGAAAGGAAGAGTACCAAGAATCCCATGCAAGAATAATTCAAGGAAGAAAAACCCATAACCTTTGATGGAGAGGTCAAGAAAGCAAAACATACAGAGGATTTGTTTTCAGAAATTGAGATGTACTTCAAGTTGTATGACTATACTAAGAACATGAAGGTGACGATGGTTTTTTTAGTTTAAAAGGAAAGGTTGATATATGGTGGGAGGATTTAAGTAATATAAAAGGAATCAAGGAAAGAGAGTCTACATGGATAACTTTTAAAAAATATTTCTGAGTGAAGAACTTGTGTAAAAAATATTATGAAAGTAGAGCCAAGGAGTTCTATGTACACAAACTAAGGTAGATGACACTTGAAGAATACACCAAAAAATTCTTGGATCTACTTAGGTATGTACCTTACATCAAGGATGAGAAGAACAAGATCGAGAACTATGCTAATGGATTACCACAAGCGTATAAATACATAATAGAATTCAATGAACCTAAGACTCTAGAGGGGCTTATCTGAAAGACCAAACACGGATATGAATAGTCTAAGCATAAGATCAAAGTTAGGGCTGAATGGGAGAAGAAATGAGAAGGGGGGAAGAGAACCTTAGGATATAAGCAAGGAGGAGAGAGTGCAAGGTTTAATAACTTCTCCAAAGGTGAATAGTAGCAAAACTCCATAGTTAGCAAAAATGAACCTTTACAATCAGGGAATGAGATGGTGAAAGGATCCTATTAGTTTTAGGAGTGTGGAGAAAATAATTTAAGGAGATATTTCCTGAGGTTGCAAAAATATGGTGCAAGTCTACAGAATATACAAGAGCCATCAACTATGAATGGTGTGGCCTAGAGAATCCCTAAAATATATCTTGCATTGGATAATATGTAGGTAGACCAGAAAACAATAATCATTCAAATTGAAGGCATGGGGAGGAACTCTTTGGTTTCAATTTTGATTAACCCAAGATCTAATTTTAAATATATTAGTCCTAATATTCTAGAAAATTTGCAAATTTCCAATGAAATCCCTTAAAGAATAATGGCTCATTTAGATACCCACTAGGACAAATAGGAGGATATTAGAGATGATTTAGTCTTTTATTATACAAATTGGGAGCACCACTAATGTATATAAATTGAATTTGTTTCCATTAGGATTGTATGACATTCTGATTAGCATTGATTGCCTGGAAGTTCATAGAAACAGGCTCAATTTCTATAATAAAGTGTTGGAATGTCTCTGCGATGAAGGTGACTCAATATCACTACAAGGAATCAAAAGGCTAATAACACTCAGAGTGATCTCAATAGTGCGAGTAAATAATTGTAACAAGAGGTGGTGTTCCCTTTCTTCAATTTAAATCTCAAAGGAGAGAGAGGCTAACATAGATCCCCTTGAAAATTATCTGGTATTAACCAGTTTAGTGATTTAGTTTTAGAATAATTATCAGGACTGCTTCCCAATAGGGAGATTGACTTCACCATTGTGTTGATTCTAGGAACAACACCAACATCGAAGCCCCCCTATCACATGAGCATGCATAAGCTCATGAAATTAAAGTTGTAGTTGAAGGAATTAATGGAAAAAGGGTATATATGACCCATCGTTCCCCCACAGGGAGACCTTGTACATTTTTTTCAAGAAGGATGGAAATTTGTGTTTATGCATCGACTACATGCAGTTCAACAAATCCATTGTAAATAATAAGTACACACTACCCAGGATTGATTATCTATTTGATCAATTAAGAGGTGTCTCAATGTTTTTCAACATCAATTTAAGCTTAATCTACCATTAGAGAAATTTTGAGGTCAAAATTAGGCCTCCTAAGAAATATTATATAATGACAATGGAAATAATAAAATAAGATCAAATTACATCATCAAAATTTAGAGGAAAAAAAAGAAGAAAAAAACTACTTTTTCAACCCTTATTTCAATTTATCTCCCTAAGGTTTCACACAAATTTTGAGCTAAAGCATTCATTGGATATGGAATTCAATTCTTCATCCAAGGAGTACTGATGTTGCATACTTTCTTTTGCACACACTAAAAATGTGATTGCAATCACATTTTTCATGTATTTTTTATTTTTTGTGGAGTAGGGTCCATAAAAAGTATGCAACATCGGTACTCCTTAGATGAGGAATTAAATTCCACTTCGAACAAGTTCGCCCACTCAAAATTTGAGTAAAATTGTAGGGAGATAAGTTGAAAATACGAGAGTAAAAAGTTTGTTTTATTTTTGTTTTTGTTTTTTTGTTTTTTGTTTTGTTTTTTTGTTTTTTTTGTTTTTGTTTTGTTTTTTGTTTTTTTTTTTTTTTTACTCCAGAAATGGTGAATCATCCCCCATGGTTGACATCATGATCTTCAATCCTATTGGTTCTTATAAAGTTAATTTGATTGTATATTTATTTATTTTTAGGCTCATTTTTTACCTCAAAAATTATCTAATGTACAACATTAGAATAAAGGAGGAATACATTCATAAGAACATGTTCAAAAAGAGATATGACCACTATAAATTCATTATAGTTCCATTTGTGCTTACAAATGCTCGAGCAACCTTCATGTGCTAATGAACAATGTACTGAGGCCTTACTTGGAAAAGATTATATTGGTATTTGTGTATGGCATTCTAGTGTACTCAAAAAATGAAAAGGAGCATGAGGACCACATGAGGGATATCATTACAATTTCTCAAAGATCATAAATTATATCCCAAGCTTAGAAAGTGTGAATTATTTTAAACTTGCATTCCCTACTCGGGTCATGTAATCTCAAAAGAGGGAGTGACTGTGGATCTAGAAAAGGTTAAATGATAATGGATTGGACAACACACTTAAATGTGATAAAAGTAAAATCATTTATGGGGTTGGCTGGTTACAATCGAATATTCAATAAAAATTTATCAAAGATTAGGCATCCCATCACTGTGTTGCAAAGAAAATGAGAGAACTTTTAATGGACTCCTGAATGTGCAACTAGTTTTGAATAGATGAAGAAGCTACTCACTTGTGCACCTATCTTAAAAATAGTTGACCCAGAAAATGTTTTTTCTGTTTACACTAATTCTTGTAAGGAAGGACTCAGTGAAGTCCTGATGCAAGAAGACCATGTAATTTTCTATGAATCTAGGAAGCTAAATGAGCATGAAAGGAATTATGTCACTCACAACTTGGAGATCGTAGCCATTATGCACACTCTAAAAATGTGGAGGAATTCCATATTGGGAATTAGGTTTGTGTTAATGATTGATGACAATGGTCTTAAATACTTATTGGACAAGCCCATGTTGAATGTCAAACAAGCCAAGTAGTTGGCTTTGATCATTGAATTTGACTTCAATATTAAGCACATCGAAGGAAAAGAGAGTAGACACTAAAACAAATCGTTGTTATTAGCTTACTCTTTAGCTTAATTTTTTTCTTCCACTAACTACTTCAGTGTATTATTCTCCATTTTGTTGAAAAAAACAACACTATTTATCAAGGTTGCGCTATTTTTGACTGTGTTTTGTCAATCATAGGTAGTTGACGCTAAATATCATTAGCTTTAGCGCCATCCTAAATTACCATTTTAACCTCCTCTTTAGCTCCTAATGTAGCTTCATGTATATCTTCTTGTGCAACATCCCATTTATCCTTGTTATTGAAATGTTCTTAGCATTCACTTTAGCTTCCTTCATAGCTTTTGTTTTAGCTTCCTTCTTAACATCCTATTTTGCTCCTCATTATGGAATTATTTTTAGCTTCCAATTTAGCTTCCTTTTTAGCTTCCTCTTTAGCTTCATCTTTAATTTACTATTTCACTTCCTCATTTATTATAAAAGCTTTACTTGAAACTCTCTCATTCAGATCACATCATGTCTATATAGAGAGGTTAATTTGATCTTCTTGTTGTGATGCAATTCAAACACATACATTACTTATATAATCTTCTATTTGAAGTGGTTCGATATTTGTAAGATATTCAAATTACATTTATGATATGAAATCAATGATTAGAGATATACTGAGTATACTTATGATATGAAGTTAAAGGTCTGAGTTCTACTCATAATACTTATTATATGAAGATTGAGAACTGTAGCATGTATAATGGTATGAGATATGATCTATTTCTCTAATATCTACAGCATATATATTGGTTTGATACATGATCTATTTCTTTGAGATCTGTGGCATATATATTAGTTTGAGATTTGATATATTTTGTGTTATAGTGAGAGGATAAGCCTTTTGTTTGTGATCTTGTTGGAATACTTTGTGAATAGTATCTTAGCACTTATGGAAGCCATATTGTTGTCTTGATGTACTATTGAAGAATAGATTTAAGGAATTGAAGATATTTATTTTGTTGAACTTGGGGCAAGTGGATTTAGATGTATCCATTAATAGTCTCTGAACCAGGTTTTACCTTAAAGCTAATTGCATGCAAACAAGGTTCTCTAAACCTAGGCCCCTTCCTCTTTTAAGATTTTGATCATGCTCCAATTAATTAAGTTGATTTTTTTTCATTATTTTTTCCACCATTCCACAAAAAATTTCTTATACACCTACTAATTTGTTCCAAAATTCCTTTAGGGGAAAAGTGGATTGAACCTTGGAGAATATAGAAAGCAAAATTAAGATTTTTAATTTTTCACATATATATTTATTTTGTTTAACAATAATCAAAATTGCATGGCTTCATAGGGTAAAATGTAAGGTTGTGTGTCTCAAATAAATACACACGGGGAGTGTTTAGAAACAAGGGGATGGATTAAGAAAAATAAAATCTGAATTTTAATAGTTGAAACTTATAGTTTCTTGGTTAAAATGCTATAATTAAGGTTTCATGACATTATTTTAGTATTAATTAAGTTTAAATGTTTCCAAGGAATAGATAAAGAGATAGAAGCTAGGGTTTTTAGGGTCTATTTTAGGTTTTTAAGTTTAAGATTAGTTCAAGTGCCTTATTTAGGGTTTGAAGATAAATAGGTAAGTATAAGGGAGACAAATAGGATTAGTTGTATTTTTTTGTTTGGTAATAAAGTCTATGTATATAGAGGATTTCAATGCCACTGATTGATTGGAAAAACCCTAAACTGGGATTCCCAACACACATGAAAATGGTGACAAGAATTATAGGGTTTAAGAGAATGAAGGAACTTATGGGATTAAATATCAACTAGGGCCTTTCTATTATAATTCATTACTTAAGATCCACCTAGGTGCTAATAGACCATGATAATTCCTCAAGAAAATACATAGCATTTCAATGTTAAACAAATATTAAAAGGTGAAAACTTAAAACCAATCTCAGAAAAAACACATATTACCCCATTAACTAGAAAATTTCATCATCAAGAGCATCAATTCCACAACAGTCCTACTCTTCCTCACTAGTAGCATAATTCCAAACAAGAAAAATCAAAGGGTAATAGATAGTGAACTCCTTCCTCTTGTCACCAATGCATTAAAATTTACAAATTAGAAGTCTCTTCCTATTTATAAATGACCTAAGAGACGTTTAAAATATGTGGGGAATATGTATTTCCAAATAGCATGAAGTACATCCTCGTTAAATTTGGGTGTAGAATAACTCATCTTCATTAAATTTCTACTGTGCACGAATCCTCCAAATCGGATTGATTTTATAAGGTAAAAGGCAAGGATTGTGTGCCCCAAATAAATGCACACCAGGCCCTGCAATTAACTAGTAGTGAAATATTGACAATTACATCCTAAAGATACAAAAAATTTCTACAACATATCATACTCGTTATCCTAAAAGAAATCGTACTTTCTAAAATCCAATTTTGACAATATAGCAATTCATTATATCTACCAATGTTCAATTCAAAATAACTATTCACTCTCGTGCTAAACCAATTATAGTCTTGGAAATGAAATTTGAAATGGGACATGAGTGGAAAATACCTAAGATTAGTATATAACCTTGGATCATGTATGAAAAATATCCTACATAGCTATGTTTCCCACTTATACACAACTTTCACATAAGGAAACTCGAAGGAAAACTTAGAATGTTGTATGGAATCTAAAGTGTAAATATCTAAGCTCAAAGTAAATATATAACAATGTAAAAATTTGTAAATTCATTAAATTAAAAAGATACAATTTGAATCAAACAGATTGGCCAATAAGTGAATCTTGGGCCTGTAGTTTAGTGAAGCAATGAAATTGTGGCCTACTTCACAAAATGCACTCCTAGCCTTCAGTTCAAAGACAAATTGAATGATTCAAGTTGGATATTATTTTTTTGCTAATAAGTAAAATTAATAACATTAAAGTTTTCTAATTTAGTGATCTAAAGTTCAAATATCTAAATGAAGGCATTGCAACAATTGCAGTTCATGGTGTCACCCCAAAAGTGTCAACAACTTGTGAACAATGGAAACTTATTGGAAAAAAATTAGTGTGTAAAATTAGTAACTAAATAGTATAGAATTTGAATCAATTAGATTGGTCAACAATTGAAGCATGGGCATGCATTATAGTGGAGTAAGGCAATTTTGACACGCTTCACAAAAATGCACACCCAACCTTCATTTCAAGGATAAATTGAATAATTCAATTTGGAGAGTATTTTTTAATTCATAGGTGACACTAATACAATTAAATATGATTATTGTTTCACACATATATTTATATTGTTCAAAATTTCTCCAAATTGCATGGATTTGATCACGTAAAAGGCATTGTTGTGTGCTTGAAATAAATGCACACCAGACATTTTTGGTAATAAGGGGATGGACTAAGAAAAATCAAACTTGAATTTTAATAGTTAAAACTTGTAGTTCCTTGGGTAAAACCTTATAAGTAAGGCTCAATGACCTTAATTTTGTAGTAATTAGGTTTAAATGTTTCCAAGGGATAAATAAAGAGAAATAAGGACATAGGGTTTCAACGATCTATTTTAAGGGTTTTCAATATTGTACATATTTTTTAGGGTTTTAAGTTTATGATTAGGTCATGTGACCTAGTTGGGGTTCATAGATAAATAAGGATAATGGAGTCAAATAAGATTAGTTCTTATTTTTTATTGGAAATTAAGTCTAAGTAGATCTAGGGTTTCAATTTCACTCATTCATTGAAATTATTGAAATTATGGTTATTCTACTGAATGTATTCTATTAATATTTTATTTTATTTGAGAATAATGGTATATTATTGTAACATTTCTATGTCTACTTTTTATGGAAAAAAATAACTTTATGGCACTAGACTAGGTGTCATTTTCACCGACTTTTTTTCCTCAAATATATCACATTATGAAACTTGAGTTGGCACTAAGTTTGGAGATAAATGAGTAGAAATTTAAAATTGAATGTGGGAAAAAAATTTGAAATTAAATACCAACCAAGTATTGAAAAAAAATCGAACTCTTTCTTTCTCCTCTAAGAATTTTTTCCATTGTTGATAGGTCCATGCCTAGAATGAAAAGAATAACCTCCTCTGTCCCCACCTGGGTCTTTATCTAGGAAATCTGACTCTTCCTCTCAATCACTCTCACAAGCATAAGAATTTGGGTATGGAACACTCTCACAAATGTATATTTCCCATTGGGAGTGAGTACATATGTGTTTTATTTGTAAGTTATGTGTATGTGATGGCTGCACAGGGATTCCAAGGGCATCACATGTTTTGGCCTAACTATTTTATGTAGGTTGTGTGTATGTGTTGGCCACATGATGATTCTAAGAACATCATTTTCTTTTTCATTTTATAATATGAATTTTCTATTTTTCTTTCTTCATGTGGAATGTATATTATGTCATGGACACATGAATGCCAAGGGAACTATGTGTTCTTCCTTGATTAACTTAGGAAGATTGTGTGTATGTGATGGCCAGATCACTTACCTCGACTTGAATTTTTTCCCTTCAGATAGTGTGATCTCCTTCCTTGCATGCTATTTTCCTTGGCTCTTCTCCATGGACAATATTTGTTAGCCCAGCGTCAAAATGTCAAGTAGAGTGAAGGGAGAAGACAATGGACAAAATGAAGTAAGTCATTCTGAAATTATATATAGGTAATTGTTTATAGGAGAAATATGCCTTGGCTTCAATATTGGAGTGGAGGCAATTAACAAAATTGATAATGTGGAATTGAAAATGCTTTCTAGATGCATAGACAAATGATCAAATAAATACACTGAAACATTTAAATAACATCAATCATTTCAAATGGAATCAATCAATTCCCCAACCACTCCTGGATCAAGTGGAACATCAAGTAGGAAATCATTAAGTATAACCTCTAAGAATTTGGAAAATGAAACAAAAACTACCAATGCTTAATATACTCCTAGGACAAAAATGTCTTCTTCCACCAGACCACGTTATGAATCTTGCATTGGTAGTTATGATATGAGGATATAATAAAACATGGTTTAAGGATAATCCCATACATCAAATTCTCGGAATTTTTTTGTGAACAGGTTAAAGGAATCATGCCTTGAATGTTTCGAGGACCATCTCCATTTTTCATTATCAACGATATCATTGCACCTACAGAAAGAAGTAATTCACGACATGGATACATAATTTGGCATAGGTTCGTCGATAAAAAGGTTAAACTAAAAATGTATTATAATTTCAAGAGATTTAGGTGCAATCAAACAAAGAAGATCAAAAAACCCTCACTCAAGCAAAGGCTCAAAAGAAGGCCAATTCATGTAAGCTTAAAAGTATGGAAAGAACTTGTAATAACTTATGAGAAGTTGGATCAAAGAAGGAAGTTTGGTCATGAGAGTACCCAATTATTTGAATTTTATCGTAATATTGTATTAAATTTCATAATTTTTTTTATATTTTATTTGTGCATAGTTAAATTAACTTAGTATATGTTTTAGGACAAGGCCTTTGAGGCAAGGCTTGTAAAACTAAGTGCCACACATCATAGTAGCCAGAAAGGTCTACAAGCCTTGATTTGTACTTTTGTAAGCATATTTAATATGTGAAATGATATCTTTTCCATTTCCTAGAAGTAAATAATTTCATATTAATTAGTTTAACTAGTGCACGTACCATGTTTTGGTAGGAGGAAAAATATGGCCATCATTCAACACACTTCAAAAAGGACATGTTACAAAAACAAAGTTGATCAATTTTTTTTTTATCTAGATGGAGGATGAGGTATGAATACTTGAATTTCAATAATTTAGTTGGATATTGTTGTATTTATATTTCAATTTTCATTTCTTGCAACATAGTGTAGAGGTAGCATACCCTTGTTTGCCACATTTAGCCAATGGAAATGTTGTACATTCTAATACTGAAATTGGTTTAAAGATGGTTGGAACATGATAGGATAAATGACATCCTCTTAGGGTAATATATCAATGGAACGTTTCCTACCATATCAACAGAATGTTTCCCACCATACCTTACATTGAATAACTATGGTCCTTGAATTATTTACCCTTCCAAATCTTCATTCTTATTCATTTGGGATTCCATCTGGGTACTAATGTAGACCATAGCCTTATGCAAGCCTTCCAATTGACTAGCTAGGTGTTTCATCTCCTTTCGTATCTCATGCATACTGTAACTATAACACTCTTTAGGAGGAGGATATCTAGGAATGGGATGTTTATATCTAGGAATTTCCAAAACTCAAGACTCCAAATATTTATAGAATTAAGACTAACACAACACAAGGAAAATAAAACAACAAGAGGAAAGGAGGGACAAAGCCTTTTTGAGTAATTAATGAGACCAATCAACTAAAAAATAAATTTGAAATCCAAATACGAACTAAAAAATAAAATTAAAAACCTATCTATATTTTCAATAGGGAAAATAGGTTCATTACCAGTCATAGGTGACCTATAATTTTTCCTCTCTGCCCACATAGATTTTAAAATTTATGGACAAGATTTTACAACCATATAATTTATTGTGTTTTTCAACATTTACTAAACAATATTTGTCATTAATAATTAATGAGTAGAGTACTAACAATATTAATTTTCTATTGCAGAAAATAATTCCAACAACCCATTCCTATCTACCGGGTGTCATAACTATCAATCCAAGTGTCTAGTTAATTTGCATTTAGTCAAGTTCAGTTGAGTTATAGCTGAGTTCAAGATTAGTTATTAATTATTGTTTTCTCATTTGTAATATTATTTAACTATTACTTAGTAGTGATAATTGTGAGTCCATTCCATTTCTTATTTTGATTTTGTTATCCTTTCTTCTTTTCACCTCTATAATATTTAACATGGTATCAGAGTGCAACCTACATAACAATCCTTGAAAGAATCAAAGAGAAGAAGCGCAATATGGAAGAGAGAGAACAAGAACATAAGAAGACATGAGAAAAATTGAAGAAATAGTGAGAAACAATCCGTTGTTTGAATAAGTCCTCATTCCTTCCAAGAGCCCTATTATTGTGAAGTTGTCAAAGGCAAATCATAATTAAGAAGAATCACTATCCAAAAAGTAGGGAATTAGTTTTTGAAAAGAATTGTGAGGGGTGTTTTTTTTGGCCTTGGGAGGTCTAGAGACCCACGTTACTTTGCCTCACTTCCACCATTCATGGAGTAACACACACTAATAGTAATTACACCTATGTTATAGTCATAAATTGAAATTGGTATCCATGGAAGTTGGAAGCATGAAGCCACTACAACACTATGTGCGATGACTAGCACAAACAATCAAATCAAGGTATCTACACATGAAATTTGTCTTGAAAGATGTGTGCATATGGAGCTTTACACATATGTTTTTGAAGCTTTTGAAAAAGGTTTAAGAGGGCTTCATTTGATGTAATTTGGGCTCAAATGGTTTTCTTGCTTCGTTGACAGTTCCTTTTTCTTCACAAGAGGCTTATGAAATTTAAAAGGGTGCATGTAATACCTTAAAAGGGATTCAAGGGTATTAATTCTCATATAGTTATTTTTTTTTTAAGTGGGTTGTTCATAGTTCTTGAAAAAAAAAACCAAATTTCGTTTTTTTAAAGAGGGCCTATTAAGAAATAAAGGGGGTGTTTTAGAGAATTGTAAACCCGTCAATTTTTTAGAATATGAGCAACAGAGAAGCCGTCACATATATGCAGCAATATGAAAATATCGTATCTGTTGGCATTATGGCATAGGTTTGATGCTAAGGCTCTGGTGTTGTCCTTGATGGCAACTCATCTTGGTGACAGATCTCGGTTCAGCCACTCAAAATAAGAAAAAGACATATACACAGGTTCATCTAGACGAAGACACATATACACGTGGGTTATACATTACAAAATTGCGTGTATGTTGGGGAACTTACTCTTGGTCCATGGTAGTTAGTCCTTGGGATTTGAACCTATGGTTTTGGACCATGGCGCCTCATTAGATGTGCTAATCCCTAGTTTTGGGTTCATGGTATTGAAATGTTATGGTTTTGGACCGTGGTATTGAGGAAGGCTTAAGACTATAAAAGAGGAAGGAGATCTTGTGGGAAAGGATCATTTGAATTATAATTGAAAATTTGATAAAGTGGTAGTTCTGATTGGGTTATGGTTCAGATCTGGATCTGAAGAAAGGAGGAACCTAGAGCAAAGAAGAAGGATAAGTTATATTGATGGGTCATAATCTTTAAGCTTGAATGACAGTATCTTTGTATGATTTTGGTCTGTCATATGTGGTGCTTGCTTGTTCTATAACACTGATAACTTGGGTTAATTAGCTTGTTGAATATATGAAAGAATGAATTATCTTTTATAGATCTGTACGCAGGTTCAGTGAAGCGAAGGCGCGTATACATGCTAGTTCAGTGAATTAAAACAGCGTATACGCAGGTTGGTCCAAACACAGAAGCGTATGCATGCATGTTGCAGGTTATTGAAATAGCGTATATACTTTAAGTTGTGATCTAGTTGCTTCTGTGTATTGTTGCTGTGCTCTGGGTTCAGCTTTTGGTTTGTGGTTTCTGGTATTGTGTTTTGGGCACAACTGTCAGAGAAGAATCTACTTGATTCAGATCTAATTGTTGAAAGAAGATTGGTTGATGAAGAAATTCTCGATGATTGTTTGATGTTCATGGATCCAGTCTGAAAATTTATGAAACGTGGTCCCTAGAAGAAAGAGAAGGTTGTAGCCTTCTGTAGGCTAGCACCTACATACTAGTATCTTGTCTAGTGCAAGAGCTAAAGGGAATTGTAGCTCCCTTCCAGGAGAAGCTGGAGAATGAGAGAGGGTTGTAGCCCTCTGCAGGTTGCAGCCTGCGTACCGGTAAAGGACTGCACCAATACATTGCAAAAGAAGTTTCTAATTTAAAAGGAAGATAGAGACAAATTGTAGTAGGTGGTTTTCACCCACATTGGGTTTCCACCTTATATCTTGTGTTCTTGTGCGTGATTGTCTTTCTAAACTGTTTTACTGTCTCTGGTCACTGGTTATTTGATTATGCATCACAGATTAACAATCATCATCAGAAAGATAAAGTAAATTAAAGGTTTGCTTTGAATACGCGGTTTTCCTTCTGCATAGTTTCATATATATGCGGGTTTAACTAACTGAAGTAGCATATATCATTTGTTTTCGAAAAGGAATATTTGACTTGATAATACTAATTCACCCCCCCTCTTAGTATTATTTCCAATAATTGGTATCAGAGCAAGTCCTTGAGAAGAAGCCTGATCGCTTGAAGGAAGATCTTTCATCATTAGCAACTACGAGAGGGAAGCATCAATTAGGCCACCGATTTTTGATGGGACAAACTTCGTATATTGGAAGGTAAGAGTTACTGCCTATCTTCAATCTCTTGGTACAGAAGTCTAGGATATCATAGATACAGGGTATACTTTTCCATTAGCAACTCCTACAAATCCGGCTGAGAAGAAGAAATATGAAACAAATGCAAAGGTTGTCAATACTCTATTAGGATGCCTATCTCAATTAGAATTTGTCAAGGTGATGCAGTTTAAATCCGTAGAAGAGATATGGGACAAGATTGTTCTGAGCTATGAAGGAGATGACTAGGTAAAACGAGCAAAACTTCAAACCCTTAGGATTCAGTATGAAAATCTCAGGATGTATAACGATGAAAGTGTGGCTAATTATTTTGTTCGTGTAGATGAGATTGTTAATTCTATGAAAAATTTGGGTGTAGAAATAAAAGAGGCTGTTGTGGTTGAAAAAGTTCTAAGATCTTTGTCCTTTATATTTGAATCTAAAGTTTCTTCTATAGAAGGAAAGGAGAATCTACAAAATCTTAAAATGTCACAGCTGCACGAAATTCTAACTGCTTATGAAATGAGGAAAGGAGGTCCATCAGACAGGAGAGTAGCTTCCTTCAAGGCTTCAGGCAAAGGAGAGTACTATGAGTCAGGACACGTGTCAGAAGAAGAAGAAGAATCAAATTTTGTCAGAAATCTTCAACGGGGTACTGGAAGATTCAGAGGTAAGTTACCTTTCAAATGTTTTGCTTGTGGAATAGTAGGTCACTATGCTGCCAAATGTCCTCATAAGGATAAGATTGACAAGGGGAAGGAACCTGTTAGATGGAACAAGAAACAGAATGCAAATAAGAAAAGCTATTACACTCATGAAGATAGTGATGGACTATCAAATAGAGATGAAGATGAACGAGGTAATCACTATAAACTTTTAATGGCCTTTGAAGATGATGATTACATGGATGCTATAGATGTAGATGGCTTTTATGAAGAGATTTCTAGACTCAAAACATGTTTAGAAGAAAGGAATGTGATCATTGATACTCTGCAATTTCAACTTGATGAAAAGGAAAAATCTCTTGAGAAGTTAGAATGTGAAATTGTTGGCCTTAGAAAAGATATTGAGAAAACAAAGGCCCTTAATCTTAAATTTGTTAAAGGTTTTGAAACTTTGAATGAGATTATCAATGTGCAGCGTTCCCCTCTAATGAAGATAGGTTTGGGGTATAATGGAGAAGCATCTGAGGCTTCCACCTCCAAAAGTTATCTTCATGCAGCAAGAAGGAGTGAGCAAAGGCTTAATAGAAATCATCAGGTAAATCAGGGACAGTCTTCCTCAAGAACAAACAAAGACTATCAAGAAAATCGGGGGCATGCTATGTTAAGGACAAATAGAAGCTACAACCATCCACAGGTAAAATCTTCCCAATTTTCTTCAACAATGGATGTCAGTAGAAACTACAATCGGTTGGAGGATAGTCGCAGGAATTTCTTCAATGGCCAATGTTTCTCTTGCCATAATTTTGGTCACAAAGCAGTTCAATGTGTTTCCTATAAAACAATCATGACTAGAGAAGCTCAAAAACAAAGAAGTATTCCTGCAATCACGAAGAGGACCTATACCAACTTTTCCGCCATTGATAGTGAAATTGAATTCTCTATTTGTAATAATTTTGGTCATGAAGATTCTGATTGCAGGAGCAGGTTTTGGAAGACAACTCAGAAGGAACAAACGTCAAGTGCCAAAACATGGAGAATGAAGGAACCACAACAAGAAATATGTGGGATAGCTTTGTATGCAGAAGGATAGGAAAATCAATGGTACATCAACAATGAATGTTCGAAGCATATGACAGGTGATAAAGAAAAACTTGAATCATATACTGCTTTAGAAAAGGGAAAGAAAGTTTCTTTTGGAAATGATACCCCTGCAACCATAAAAGGAAAATGCATTGCTCAGTTAAAAGAAAAGGTCAAAGTTGGAAATGTTTTGTATGTTGATGGATTGAAGCATAATCTATTGAGTGTCAGTTAGATGTGCAATAATGGAACCGAGGTAATATTTCGATCAGATGGGTGTAGTGTTCGTGATCTTGATACAGGAAGGACACTAATCAAAGGCAGAAGAACTCCAAATAATCTATACATATTTGAAGAAGGAGAACAACATTGTTATTTGAGCAAGAATGATGAACACCAGTTATGCCATCAAAGGCTGGGACATCTAAGCTTTTCACAAATAAGGAAAGCATGCAAATACCAGGTAGTTCGTGGTCTTCCAACATCAAAATTCCAGACAACACCATATGCAAATCATGTCAGTTTGGTAAGAAAACTAGAACTAACTTCCCCGAGAAGGAAGGATCAGCCAGCAGGCCTCTTGAGCTAGTCCATACAGATGTATATGATCCATTTAGGACAAGATCACCTCGAGGAGAAGAATACTTTATATTATTAATTGACGACTTCTCCAGGATGGTTTGGTTAGGACTTATGAATCACAAGGACAAAGAATTCGAAAAATTCCAATCCTTCAAAGCCCTGGTTGAAAATGAATCAGATTACAAAATTAAGTGCCTCAGGTCTGACAGAGGTGGGGAGTTTACCTCAATTGAATTTTTTGATTTCTTTGAAGAACATGGAATAAGAAGGGAATTCTCTACAGCTAGGACTCCTCAGAAAACTGGAGTAGTGGAAAGGATGAACAGAACAGTCCAACAAATGGCTCGTGCTATGCTTGATGAATCTGGAACTCTCGCAACCTTCTAGGGTGAAGCTGCATATGCTGCGGTTTTTATTCTCAACAAAACAAATGTCCAAGTGAACAACGCTCAAACTCTGCATGAGCTCTGGTATGGTGAGACTCCTTCGGTAAAGCATTTTAGAAATTTTGGGAGCAAATGCTATATTATGAATACTAATGAACAACTTGGCAAACTTGAACCTAGAGCAGATGAAGGCATTCTCCTTGGTTATTCTCCCTACAGCAAAGCATATAAGTGTTATAATAAAAGACTTGGAAGAATTGTTGATAGCATTGATGTAATGGTTGAGGAAAAAGGATAGATCCCTAGGCAACTAAATCATGAAGATATCGAAGAGGATGAAGACTACTCTCCAAATCAGATTGATGATGAAGAAGAGACCCATGAAGAAGAAACCCATGAGGAGCCAGAGGAACAGATAAGGATAGAAGAAAAGACTCCTTCTAGGTATGTTCAAATGAATCATCCAGAATCACAAATTTTGGGGCAAAAGGAGGCTGGCATACAAACAAGAAGAACAATTGCAGAAGCTTCAAGCTATTTGGCGTTACTCTCCTCCACTGAACCAAAAAATGTAAAAGGATATTACAAAGATGAATGCTAGGTCAAGGCAATGGATGAAGAACTTGAACAAATCAAAAAGAACAACACTTGGGAGTTGGTTCCTAGACCAAAAGATAAGAATGTCATAGGAACAAAATGGATCTTTAAGAACAAATTGAATGAAAATGGGGAAGTTATTAGAAACAAGGCCAGACTTGTTTGCAAAGGGTATGCTCAACAAGAAGGAATAGATTTTGAAGAAACTTTTTCTCTTGTTGCTAGACTTAAAGCCATCTGAATGTTCCTTGCTCTCTCAAGTTTTCAGAAGTTCAAAGTATTTCAAATGGACGTGAAATCAACCTTTCTGAATGGGAACTTAGAAGAAGTAGTGTACATTGAGAAACCCGATGGTTTCATTCTTGGGAATGATCCAAATCTTGTATGTAGACTAAAAAAGGCTCTCTATGGTCTTAAACAAGCTCCAAGGGCTTGGTACTATCGTTTAGACAAATATCTTCATCAACAAGGCTTTTCAAAAGGATCAGCAGATAACAATCTTTATATAAAACTTGAAAATGACAAATTGCTAATACTTGTTGTGTATGTAGATGACATTATCTTTGGCAGCAATGAATAAGCTATGAGTCAAAGATTTTCCTTGGTGATGCAGAAATAATTCGAAATGTCTTTGCTTGGATAACTGACATACTTTCTTGGATTGCAAATCCAACAAAATGAAGGTGGTATCTTCTTGTCTCAAACCAAGTACCTCAAGAAGATTCTGAAGAAGTATGGCATGGAAGATTCAAAACCAGTATGTACCCCGATGGTTACAGGATGCAGTCTCAGTGCAAATGATGAATCAGCAGTAGTGCATCAACCAACCTATAGATCCATGATTGGAAGTATACTTTATTTGATAGGTACCCGACCAAACATCATCCATGTAGTGGGAATAGTTGGAAGATTTCAGGCAAATCCTAAGGAAACTCATCTCCATGCAGTAAAGAGAATTTTCAAGTATCTTCAAGGAACTCAAAACTATGGCTTATGGTCTCCTAGAGATATAGATCTCACGCTCCATGCTTATATAGATGCAGATTGGGCTGGAAGCGTGGATGATAGAAAGAGCACAAGTGGTGGTGCATTCTTTATGGGTTCCAGACTAGTATCTTGGTTCAGCAAGAAATAAAGTTCGATTGCTTTATCTACAGCTGAAGCGAAATATGTGGCAGCTGCATCTTGTTGCACTCAACTACTTTGGATGATGCAAACCTTACAGGATTTTCAGATTACTTGTACACCACCTATCTCCATCTTATGTGATAATACAAGTGCAATCAACATTTCAAAGAACCTAGTCATGAATTCAAAGACTAAGCACATAGTGATCAAGTATCATTTTCTCTGGGAACAAGTATTGGAACAAGAGGTCAAATTGGAGTATGTTCCTTCTAAGGAACAAGTTGCTGATATTGTCACCAAACCACTACCCAAGGAAACTTTTGAATATCTCAGACAGAAGCTGGGAGTAGTTGATGCATCATCTTGTTGTTAAACTTATCTGTTTCAGAGAAGAAGGAGTGTACGCGAGTTTCCTGAGGAGGATGCGCGTACATACGCTTGTTGGTGCAAAGAAAGTCACGTATATGGAGGTTCAATGGATATCAGAAGGGACATGCTTTGGTTGGAAGTCATCTGATATGGGTCTAAAAGAGACCATCTGGCATTGGTTCAGGGGGAGCAGATAAACTTCTAATGATGCATTGTTGGCATTGTCTTAGAAGCTTGTGGCTCTTGTTCACAGTTTGTGTTGGTGGAACAAGTGCAAAGGGAGAACAAAAGGAAATCATGGTTGTTGTTCTGAATAGTGATTGACAGATGCTACTTCTTGGTGACTTTCATAAGTCTTACTGTACATATTTCGTCTCTATGTCATGTATCTTTTTTATGGTGTCAAGGTCATGTAACAGCCTATTTTGGTTTCCCCACTATGCCTAGGAAGAAGATGTAATGTACTTGGTTATCATATGTAATTATCTGATGTATCTCCACTTGCTTGGGTGGATGATCCCCACGTGGTTGGGTGAAGGATGTATGTGTTGAGTCTTTTGGTAGGAAGGTCTTTTATGATGTATATGTCATGGTTCATCTTGAAAAACATCTTTTGTAGATCTTTCCTACAATCAGGGGGAGCATAGTTAGAGATTTGAGCATGTACTCAGGGGGAGCACAACCCTTTGCCCTTGATGACAAAGGGGGAGAATGAAAGAATCTTGGTGTTGCCATCAAGTCCAAAGGCGGAGATTGTTGGCATTATGGCATAGGTTTGATGCTAAGGCTCTAGTGTTGTCCTTGATGGCAACTCATCTTGGTGACAGATCTCGGTTCGGGCACTCAGAAAGAAGAAAAAGACATATACATAGGTTCATCTAGACGAATACATGTATACACGCGGGTTATACGTTACAAAATTGCGTGTATGTTGGGGAACTTACTCTTGGTCCATGGTAGTTATTCCTTGGGATTTGAACCTATGGTTTTGGACCATGGCACCTCGTCAGATGTGTTTATCCCTAGTTTTGGGTTCATGGTATTGAAATGTTATGGTTCTGGACCGTGGTATTGAGGAAGGCCTAATACTGTAAAAGAGGAAGGAGATCTTGTGGCAAAGGATCATCTGAATTATAATTGAAAATCTGATAAAGTGGTAGTTCTGATTGGGTTATGGTGCAGATCTAGATTTGAAGAATGGAGGAACCTAGAGCAAAGAAGAAGGATAAGTTCTATTGAAGGGTCATAATCTTTAAGCTTGAATGACAATATCTTTGTATGATTTTGGTCTGTCATATGTGGCACTTGCTTGTTCTATAACACTGATAACCTCGGTTAATTAGCTTGTTGAATTTGAAAGAACGAATTATCTTTTATAGATCTGTACGCAGGTTCAGTGAATAGAAGCCGCGTATACACGCTGGTTCAGTGAATTAAAATGGCGTATACGGAGTATGGTCCAAACACAGAAGCGTATGCACGCATGTAGCAGGTTATTGAAATAGCGTATATACTTTAAGTTGTGATCTAGCTGCTTTTGTGTATTGCTGCTGTGTTCTGGGTTCAGCTTTTGGTTTGTGGTTTTTGCTACTGTGTTTTCGGTACAACTTCGAGAGAAGTATCTACTTGATTCAGATCTAATTGTTGGAAGAAGATTGGTTGATGGAGAAATTCTTGATGATTGTTTGATGTTTATGGATCCAGTCTGAAAATTTATGAAACGTGGTCCCTGGAAGAAAGAGAAGATTGTAGCCTTCTATAGGCCAACACCTGCGTACTAGTATCTTGGCTAGTGCAACAGCTAAAGGGGGTTGTAGCTCCCTTCCAAGAGAAGCTAGAGAATGAGAGAGGGTTGTAGCTCTCTGCAGGTTGCAGTCTATGTACTAGTAAAAGACTGCACCAATACATTGTAAAAGAAGTTTCTAATTTAAAAAGAAGATAGAGATGAATTGCACCAGGTGGTTTTCACCCACATTAGGTTTCCACCTTATATTATGTGTTCTTGTGCATGATTGTCTTTCTGTTCTATTTTACTGTCTCTGGTTACTGGTTATTTGATTCTGCGTCATAGATTAACAATCATCATCAGAAAGATAGAGTAAATTAAAGGTTTGCATTGAATACATGGTTTTCCTTCTGCATAGTTGCGTATATACGCGGGTTTAACTAACTGAAGTAGTGTATATCATTTGTTTTGGAAAAGGAATATTTGACTTGATAATACTAATTCACCCCCCCTCTCAGTATTATTTCCAATAGCATCAACATAGAGATGCAACAACATGAAACTACTATATCTGTAAGTAAATTTTCTTCTTGAGGCACATTCATCCGACACTTAAAAAATGGGAAAATCCAAGAGGCTGAGAAGGTCAAAGAAAAAAAAGATATGTCTGAGATATATTTGAAAGAGTTGGAAGCTAAAAGGAAAAGGAATCACATTGAAATGCATAAGGGAATGTGCATATGAAAACATTCTTCACCTCGCTGTAGATGAAGAGACAATCAAGGAGGCTTGGGAAACCCTTGAGAGGAATTTTGATGTAGGGGGGAGTATTTAAGTTGAAGATGAAGGTGGATCTATAAGAATAGATCTACAACAAGATTAAGAATTTGTTGAATCCCACTTCAAAGTGGATGACAATAATGGTTGTGTGTTACCAGAAGCAGAGAAAGAGCACACAGATGCTTGTGAATCCCACTATGCACAATCAAAAGTGGGTGTTGATTTAGTGAATCTTACAACAAAGTTTACTTATGATACTGAAGCTTCAATTAGACAAGCTAGTAGTATGGTGAATCTAGAAATGAAATTCTTTATGTTAACTTTGATGAATAAGAGTTAGCAAGTGATGAGTGGTTGTACATGGTGCAACAAAAAAATATCATAGATGTTTTGTTACTTGGTGAAAGAATCTAACTTAGTCTTGAAAACCAAGTGTAAGAAAACCTCTTTGAATTAAAAAGGTTAGTAAAGAAGTGGAAGTGATAGAGGCAGAGAAGGAAGAAAAAGATGAGAAATCTCTCATTGTAGAGTAGAAAGAACAAAATCAATATGGTTCTGTAAATGTTTTTAAACTTACCATTCATTTTGAATGTGCATATGTTAGGATAAATTAGGAAGAAGCAAAAAATATTGAAGCATGGATTGCAACACATGAATTGATAAAGTTTGCATATAGGTTGTATTAATTAATGTTGAAGACAACATGGACACTATAGAAAATGAAAATGTTAATGAAATGTTTAGGTATTGGACTCCTGAAGAGATAAAATTTTCTTCTCGTGTTATCTTGCCACTAATTGATGATCAAAATATTAGTGACGAAGAGGGGACAATTAAAGATGACATGTGGCAGTAGTTTACATAAAAGATTTTTTTTGAAGAAATAGATGATATGCATGAAAAAAATGAAACAATGGAAGAGTTGCACCATAAAATTAAGAAACTAATGTTTGAAGCCTACAATGAAAAAACAAAGTTGAAATAATTTACAGGATACAAGATTTGTAAGAAAAAGAAAAATAAAAGGAAATCCAACTCATTTCAAATTTTTAAAATTGTAAGCCTAGATGAGTCTTAGACTCGAAAGACTCTCAATTTAATTTTCTTTTGTGGTTATAATTAAGGGGGAGTGTTGCAGAAAATAATTCCAACCACATATTTCTATATGCTAGGTGTCATAACTATCAATCCAGGTGTCATGGTTAGGTTGAGTTTAGTCTAGTTCGATTGAATTATGGTTGAGTTATTGTTCAATTATTAATCACTATTGTATATTATATAATCTTATTTAACTATTACTAAGTAATGGGAATTGTGAGTTTGGTCCATTTCCTATTTTTATTTTATTCTCCTCCATTATTTTCACCTCTATAATCTTTAAAATTTTCTTAGGTATAAAATTATTTTTTGTAGATAATTGAATTTTAAAACATTTTTACATTGCATTCACCCCATATCATCATAAGTGATTATGTAGAGAGAACATTAGCACTAAAAATGCAACGAAAAAATCATAGGCCTATCGTGATATCTATTTCATAGGTCTGTCATAATATCTTTGTCATAGGGCTCAATATATATCCTTCATATCTGCACAATATTCTATTCTTATATCACAAATAATAAGGCCCAAATAGGTTGATGTCATACCAAATAACTAAGGCCCATCAGGGCAGTTTTACACCATAAGGCAAAGGCCAATTAGGACATTGCTACATCACAAGACAGAGGCCCATTAGGGTGTTATTACACCACAAGACTGAAATATAATTTCGCAGACTGATAAGATGGAATTATCATTATATCACTTCCAATTAATTACAGGTCCTTGTGTGCATTTATTTGAGCACATGAACCTTTCCTTTTACCCTATGAAACCCATGCAATTTGTAGTATTTTTGAACAACATAAATATATATGTGAAAAGTTAAAAATATTTAATTGTATTAATGTTAATTATTAGTAAAAAATTATTCAAGTTGAATCATTCAATTTGGCCTTCAAATGAATGCTGGGGGTGAATTTTTGTGAAGAAGGCCAAACTTGCCTTGCTTCACTCTAATGTATGCCCAAGATTCATTTCTTGGCCAATATAAGTGAACCAATTGTATATTATTTAATTAGTAATTTTTTATGCTAATTTTCTTCCAATAAGTTGGTTCACAGACACTGGGTCGCCGCTACATCCACGGAAAAATGTAGGCAGATCAACCTGAAGGGATTTACCTGTCGGCCTAACAAGGAGGGCCTAACCCCAAGGGCATCGAGGATATTTGACCTTGTGACCTCCCAAATAGAAAGGTACTTAGAAACAATAACTTGACCAATTGAGCTAACCCTTAGAACTCCAATAAGTTTTTTTTGTTCACAAACTGTTGACACTTTTGGGGGGAGACCATGAACTGCAATTGCTCCAAAAATTTCATTTACATTAACTTCGACCTTAAGATCACTAAATTAGAAAAATCCAATTTTATTTATATTACTTATGAGTAAAAAAGTACTCTAAAAGGTGAATCACTCAACTTAGCATTAAATGAAGGTTGGGTGTGAAATTTTGTGAAGCAACCCAAAATTTCCTTGCTTCATCAAAATGCACACGCAAACTTCATTTCTTGGCAAATATGATTAATCCAAATTGTATAATATTTAATTAATAAATTTACATACTAATTTACTTCCGATAAGTTTCTATTGTTCATAAATTGTTGATACTTTTGGGGGAACATCATGAACTATGATTTCTTCAGCACAATCATTTAACTCTGACCTTCAAATCACAAATTAGAAAACTTTAATTGTATTAATGTTACTTATGAGTAAAAAAATAATGCATAAGTTGATTCATTCGACTTGGCCTTGAAATGAAGGTTGGATGTGCATTTTTTTGAATTAGGCTAAAATTGTCTTGCTTCACTAAAATGCATGCCCAAGCTTCATTTTTTTGCCAATTTTGATTGATTCAAATTTTATAGTACTTAATTACTAATTTTACACACTAATCTACTTGTAGTAAGTTTTTAGTGTTCACAAGCTGTTGAAATGTTTTGGGTGACATTGTGAACTACGATTGTTGCAGCACTTTCATTTACATTAATTTCAACATTCAGATCACCAAAATAGAAATCTTTCATTTTATTAATGTTATGAGTAAAACATAATCTCCATGTTGAATCATTCAATTTGGCCTTGAAGTGAAAGTTGGGCATGCATCATTGTGAAGCACTCCAAAATTTCCTTGCTTCACTAAAATGCACATCTATGCCTCATTTTTTCGTCAATATGAGTGATTCAAATTGTATAATATTTGATTAATAATTTTACACACTAATTTGCTTCTAGTAAGTTTCTATTGTTCACAAACTATTGTCACTTTTGGGCAACACCATGAACTACGATTGTTGTAGCACTTTCATTTACATTTACTTTGACCTTCAGATCACTAAATTATAAAACAATAATTGTATTAATGTTACTTGTGAGTAAAAAACTACTCTCTAAGTTGAATCATTCAATTTGGTCTTGAAATGAAGGTTGGGCATGCAATTTTGTGAAGCAAACCAAAATTTCCTTACTTCACTAAGATGCATGCCTATGCTTCATTTCTTGGGCAATCTCATTGATTCAAATTGCATACTATTTATTTACTAATTTTCTTCCAGTAAGTTTCTATTGTTCACAAATTGTTGACACTTTTGGGGTGACACTGTGAACTACAATTGCTGCAACACTTTCATTTAGATTAACTTCATCCTTCAGATCACTAAACTAGAAAACTTTGGTTGTATTAATGTTACTTATGAGTAAAAACATACTCTCCAAGTTGAATCATTCAATTTTTCTTTGAAATGAATATTGTGTGTGCATTTTTTTGAAGTAAACCAAAATATCCTTGCTTCACTAAAATGCACACCTAGGCTTCATTTCTTGGCTGATATGATTGATTTAAATTGTATACTATTTAATTACTAATTCTACACACTAATTTACTTCCAGTAAGTTTCTATTCATCACAAATTGTTGACACGATTGGAGCGACACCGTGAAATACTATTGTTGGAGCACTTTCATTTACATTAACTTTGATCTTCAAATCAATAAATTAGACAAAATTAGTTGTATTAATATTACGCACGAGTAAAATAATAATCTCCAAGTTGAATCATTCAATTTGGCCTTGAAATGATGGCTAGGCGTGCATTTTTGTGAAGCAAGCCAAAATTATCTTGCTTCACTAAAATGCACATCCAAACTTCATTTATTGGCCATTCTCATTTATTCAAATTGTATACTATTTAATTACTAATTGTACACACTAATTTTTCAAAGGGACTTAGCTTAAGTGGTACGGTTCACAAATTTGTGTCCCAAGTAGCATTGGTTAAAGTATCCATAGACATGTTGGCCCTTATGGTGTTTATGAAATATTAGTTCTATTAGGTGGAATAATGGGAGCAATTTCTATGAAGTTACCAATTTTGCCTAGTGGAATGTACTCATTATTGTTAAAATAAAAATACAAAATTTAAACACTAATTTTTTTCAAGTAGCTTTATGTTGTTCACAAATTGTTGACACTTTTGGGGTCACACGGTGAACTATGATTGTTGTAGCACTTTAATTTACATTAACTACAATCTTCAAAACAATAAATTTGAAAAATTTAATTGTAATAATGTTACCTATGAGTAAAAAAATAATATCCATGTTGAATTATTCAATTTTGCCTTGAAATGTAGGTTGTGAATGCATTTTTGTGAAGCAAGCCAAAATTGCCTTGCTTCACTAAAAAGCATGCCCAAGCTTCACTTATTGAGCAATTCAATTGATTCAAATTGTAGATTTTTTACTAATTATTTTACACACTTTTACATTGTTATATATTTACTTGAGCTTATATGTTTATACTTCATATTTCTTACAACATTCTAAGTTTTCTTTGACTTTCCTTATCTGAAAGTTGTATATATGTGGGAAACATAGTTATGCAGGGTATTTGTCTAATGTGCTGCAAGGTTATATCCTAAGATTATGTATTTTATAGTCATGTCTGATTTAAAATTTCATTACCAAGAGTGTTATCGGTTTCTCTTGGGAGTGCACGTTTGTTCTCACCTAAACATTGGCAAATATGATGAATTGATACATTAATAGACTTGTATTTTAGTGAGTAAGATTTCTTTTAGGATAATGACTATGGTATGTTATAGAAATTGTTTGTATTATTATGATGGAATAATCATATTTTCACTACCAATTAGTTATAGGTCTGGGTGTGCATTTATTTGAGGCACAAAATCCTTGCCTTTTACCCTATAAAATCAATCCAATTTGGAGTATTCATGAACAATCAAAATTTTATGAGGATGACTTATTGTCCACTCAAATTTAATGAATATCTACTTCATGCTATGTGAGAAGGAATTTCCCTTGCACATTTGAAAGGTGTCTTAGGTCATGTATAAATAGGAAGAGTCATCTAATTTGTAAATCATAATACATTGGTGATAAGAGGAAAGAGTTCATTATCTTTTATCTTTTTCTTTTTCTTGTTTGGAATTCTACTACTATTGAGGAAGAGTAGAATTGTTGTGGAATATTGCTCATGATTATGAAATTTGTTAGTTTATGAGGTACTATGTCTTTTTTTGCGATTGGTTTTAAGTTTTCATATTTTAATATCTTTTAACATTGAAATGTTATGTATTTTCCTGTGGTATTATCATGGTATGTTAACACCTGAGTGGATCTTAAATACTAAATTCTAGTAGAATGACACTAGTTCATAGTGAATCCCATAAGTTCCTTCATTCTCTTAAACCACCAAAATATTTAATCCTTAAGTAGTTATTGAACACCTCCATCATCTAACTTAAAGACATAAGTCTCATCTTTGGACATACTCTATTTTACATCAGATTAGAATATATTTTATTTTACTTTGAATTTTTCTTTAGATAATTTCTTTAATATAGATTAGGTTTAACTCATAGGTTTTTCTTTTCAATTCTTAACCAAGGACAATTTTATGTACTTCAAATAACTAACAATGACATAAGACTAGGCTTAGGATGGATTTTAACTGACACATACTTTGTTGATGCCTCGAAGCCTACACCAGTTTTTTTTAAGAGATATAAAGTGCTCATAATTAAGTTTAATTCATATCTTTTCATTTTCAAAACTTAGCTTAGGATAGTTTCTTATAATTCTAGTACCTAACAATGATATAGGATAATTTGATTTCATGATTCCAACAAAACTAATGGTTTGTCTAACCAGGCCTTGGTTTTTTAGTTATCATGAGTTTCAACTCACTTCCAACCACCATTTAAGGGGACATGATAAATTTAAACCGAGAAAGTAAAACCAAACTGAGAAATGGAATTGAGTTCCATCGTTTCCTACAGGCATGTTTGGTCAAGGGAAAGCTAGCCATGTTACCCAAACCCTCATTTGGCATAATTCTCAAGATTTGAGCATATAATGAAAAAATTCCATTGCATGCTAATGAGCAAAACCCTAGTTTTGTAAACCATTTATGTAGACAATTTCGGTCCATGAAGTCGCTAGAGAGGGGTGTCCCTGGTGATAATCTAATGTCACGATTCCTATAGAGATAACGATTTTTCTAACTAGGCCTCGACTTTCCAATTATCGTGAGTTTCAACTTGCTTCCCAATGCTATTCAGGGACACATGACAAATTTCAATTGAAGGCATAGAAAGGAATCCTAACAACAAAATTGAATTTTCTCAGATCTTGCAAGCGTGTTTGGTCAAAGGTGAGCTCATCACGGTGCCTAAACCCTTGTTAAACACATTTCTGAAGACACAAGTGAATTATGGAATCTTGTTAATTTAATTATGCCATATTATATAATTATATTTGATTGTAGACTTATATACAAATTTAATGTTGAAACAAAAAATAATTTTATATATTCATGGTAGAGGGTGGGCACTTAAGGTTATGTAAAAGAATTTACAGTTGATAGTTAAATTGTGTAACAATTTTTTTTAGGATATTTGCTAATGTTTATTAGAATTGTTTCGTGTTTTACATAAGTTGAATTAGACATATTATTTGTAAATTAATTGATATTTTATTATGGTATATATGTGCACTTTGATATGACATAATATGATTATGGTTCTATTTCATGTATTGTAATATTAAAAATATTAAATATTACATGAAATAAATAATAACTTTTCATTTTTGAATGTTTTTTATCTTTGAAAAATAAAGGTCTTCTAGAAGATCAAATTGATCCTAAGATTGATTCATGTTATGTTTGGTCTAGTTTAGACATTCAAGACGACGACGATGAGATAGATGGATAGGGCACCGTCGTTGACAATGATGATGATGACATTGATGTCTATCATGATGTTGATGATGATGATAGACCTGATGATAGTGATGAGAAATTTGTTGGTAGTAGCCAGTTACATTGACCATATAGAATCGATCATGGGTCATTATTTACAAATAATTGTGATGCCTCCTTTCATGTTTATTATAATATGTATCATTTTCACCTGCAATACCATATTTAGTTGCATCATTTAGACATCTATCATTTTGACTTATATACTTTAGACACATATTATTTGAGCCTGCATTATGTGTAGTTGGTCACAGACCAAAAATTTTGTTTATTAATAATATAAAAAAACTAGTTATAGTTATAAAAAAAAATAAAAAAATATATTGTTATGTTATTCCAATGATGTGGTGTGGTATGTAACTATAATAAACTTGAAAGAGTTTTACTCTAGAAGTATCTATGAGTTGTTAAAATGGAAGAAAAAGGTAGCTGTAAAATGGAAGTAAAATTTGACATTAAATTGGAATCCATACTTGGAGCTACTAATAGCTCTAAATAGGAAGCTAGATTGGTTACTTAACAAGAAGAAAAAATGGAGGCTAATTAAGAAGAAAATCCCAACACTAAAAGGAATCAAAACTTAGAGCTAAAAGAGAAGTAAACTAAGTCGCTAAATAGGAAGCAAACCTTGCAACTAAAAGGAAGAAAACCATTAGGCTAACAAGGATGCAATTCTATAAGAAAAAAACAAAGCAACAATGGAATCCAAAGTAGAATCACATCAAAAATAACCTTCAAAGGAAAATTTTGTTTTACCCAAAAAGAGAAACAGGAAAAAATTTAGGCAGCAAACAAGGAAGTAATAATTGAAGCAATACTAGCAACCAAACTTGGCATTACCTGAGAAGAAAAAATAGAGGCAACAACTATGGTAGCGAACAAAGAAGTAATAATGGAATCAATATTAGAAGCCAAACTTGGTGTTACCTAAAAATCAAACGAATGATCCATTTAGGTAGTAAACTAAGAAGTAATAATGGAAGAAATATTAGAAGCAACAAAAAAAAATATAATGGAAGCCATATTAGAAGCTAAAAAGGATGCCATAATTGAAACAAACATAGATACAACAAGAGATGCCATATTAGAAGCAAAATGTGCAGCCACAAATGACATTATAGTGGAAGCATAACTTCGCGTAAATTAGGAAGACAAAAAAGAATCTATTTTTGATGAGATATCAGAAGAAAAATAAGAATACCAATTGGGATGAAAACTAGAAGTGCAAATGGATTAAAAAATGGAAGCAAGAATGAAAAAAAATATTTCTTGAAATTAAACCCGATGCTATTTTTGGTGGTATATGATCACTATCTCCGCTCCCAACTAAAAATGCATTGTAACATCGAGTTTTGTGCTGCTAATTGAACCCAATTCTCAAGCTCAAATATACTAATTTTTGATGCTAATGGCGTGTTTTCTTTCACTAAGAGTGGTAAATGTACTCTGTCAAATTTTGCAAGAGGTTCACCTAGAAGTCGTAAGCACTTGCTCCTTTAACATCTAGGAGAGGATTAAAGAAGGTTTCATAAATGATGAACATTACCAATGTGTGAAGAAGTATTGGAAGGGACAATGAGATGTTGATGCACATCAACGATTTAAAAGATTTCGCATGAAGAAGTGTTGGAAGGAACAACCAAATTGATGCACATCAATGATTTAAAATTTATTAAAACAACATCTCTATGCTTTGTATTCAAATAATAAAATTCCAACACTATTAAATATAAAAATTTCTAATTAACATAAACTTACTAATGTCATATATATTAAATATAGTAATTTATAATTAGCATAAAATCAATTTTCTGTAAATAAAATTTATTAAGACAATGCCTTTGTTCTTAATATATAGCTTAAGGTGTTGGCACATTCTTTGTGTGTCATGGTGCATGGTTTAACTGTATGAATTTCATAAATAAGAATTTCATGATTTATGCTCATCGATAAATATAGTTGTATGCTACAAAAATAATGCATAAGTTTAAACATTAGAAGCGAGACTTTGGATCTTCGAATCTGAAGAACAAAGGACAAATCCAAGGTGTGGTGACCCAATAAAACCTATTTAAGCTTTAAGAAAAGAACACCACCACGATTTCAAAGAAGGACATACGAAAGTGGTGTGAGTTTCATAAGATCCCACTCACAACAAAAGTGAGTGTCAGGCCAAGCACTCAGTGGTGGCTGAGTTGAAGGATTCAAAATCAGATGCATGGAAATTATTGATGCGCAGCCCAACACCACTGTTGTCACCAACAAGATCTTGAAGAATGAGCCTAAAGATACAGAGGAATGCTAGTGTCTTTTCCACTCACAAATGTGGGTGAAGGGTTCACCGTTGCAATTCATTATCATCCAAAAGAACCTTATTTCAGCAGAGGCCATGAAGTGGTCGGTCCTACTAACCATACCACACCCGCAGCCACAAAAATTGGGTGGCTTCACCAAGGATGAGATCTCTGATTCAGCCAGCAGTGTCACCTTCTCTACAACACCAAGCGCTTCACAGATGAGGTATTGTGTGATGTTGCTACTCTCAATGTTTGTTATGTATTATTAGGACAACCATACTTGTGGAAGCGACATGATGTATATGAGTCTAAACCTTGCTCTGTGATTATTTCTTTGGGTAATACGTTAGACAGGATACCATTGGTAGCCCCACCTACCTGTAGGTTTTAACCCCATATAGAAATTACCTGCATATGAATTCTAAAACATAGAAAATAGACAATGAGAGAGCATAACACATAAAACACATATACATAGACATTTTCCCTTGGATCACAAAACCAAGACTAGCAGCTTGATTTTTTTTATTATATTCCTTTCAATTTACAGTACATATTTATACATGCCAAAGCATCCAATAACATGGACCAAAAAACCATCGCGTCTAAAACCATGGACCGAAAAAACATAGGTAGGTTCACCCAACCTAATATAGCGTCCAAAAAAAAAATTCCATGGGCGTTGCCCCGAACCCCATAGAGTGGAACTAACCACCCCCCTCAAACCCCCTGGACAGGGGGGACTGCTGCCCCCCCAATTCGTAACGAAGGGCTCTACCCCCGAGTTGACTACGTAGGTTAGATGTGGAAAGAATATAACATAACCCAACATTCTCCCACTTGTTGTTTTCTTTCCACAGGGGGCCACAGGAGAGCTTAGTCATTTTTCCAACCCTGAAACACCCATTTTTTCTCTACACCAGGAGAACTTCTCAGAGCTCACTGATTTTGTCAATGCATCTGCCGTATTCTTCAACGTGTCCACCTTTACCAGCAACACCTTTTTGTCTTCTATCATATCCCTCACAAAGTGATATTGAACATCATTGTGCTTTGTCTTTGAATGGTAAGCAGGGTTCTTTGCCAAGAAAATTGCACTTTGGCTGTCACAGTCTATCCTTATAACTCCCTGTACTAACCCCATACTTGAACACAATCTTTGCAACAAACGGCTTCCTTGCTTGCATGAGTTGTTGCCATGTATTCTGCCTCTGTAGTTGATAGTGCCACTATAGATTGTTTCTCACTCATCCAACTGACTGCACCTCCAAAGACGTTAAACACATACCCACTTGTAGATCTTCTCTGATCCAGATCTCCAGCCCAGTTTGCATTAACAAAGCCACGAATATCTAGCACTCTATCCAATCCTGGTCGTCCTTGGTAAACCATAATCACTAGTTCCACGCAAATAACTGAAAACCCACTTCACTGCTGTCCAATGCTCCTTTCCTGGTTTTGAAATAAACTTTCTCAATACTCACACTGCATGTGCAATGTCTATTCTAGTACAGACCATTGCATACATCAGGCTACTGACTGCACTTGCATATGGAACACGGGACATATCATCTTCATCTTCATGTGTCTTGGGACATTGTTCAGTAGATAAATTTACACCTACAAGAATAGGATCCTTGACCTGTTTACTATCCTTCATATTAAATATCTGCAATATTGTATTGACATACTTCCTCTGGTTTAACTAGAGCTTCCTCTTTGCCCGATCTCTTTTAATTTCCATGCCCAAAATATAGTTTGCAGCACCAAGATCTTTCATGTCGAATTTGGAGGACAATTGGGTCTTCAAATCTTGGATAATTTCTTTATCATTTCCAGCCAGCAACATATCATCCACATACAAGACAAAATAAATAACATAGTAGCCAATTAATTTAAAATACACACAATTATTTCCTTTGCTTCTGGTGAAGCCAAGTCCCTGTATAAATGTATCAAATTTCTGATACCACATCCTTGGTGACTATTTTAACCCATACAAAGACATCTTTAACTTGTATACCAGATCTTTCTTACCCTTCATTGCAAAGCCTTTAGGTTGCTTCATGTAGATTTCCTCTTCTATATCCCACTGAAGAAATGTTGTTTTCTCAAAATCAAAAGCAGCAATAACAGATAAAAGTAATCTAATAGAAGTTACCTTGGCAACAAGAGAAAAAATATCACCAAAATCATTTCCCGGCACCTGGGAATAACCTTTTGCTACCAACCGAGCTCTGTATTTCTCCACCTTTCCTTCTAAATTTGTCTTCTTCTTGAACACCCATTTGCTTCCAATGGGTTTCCTTCTAACTAGCAACTCCACCAGATCCCAAGCCTCATTTTTGTGCAAAGATGTCATTTCATCAACCATGGCCTCTTTCCAGAGTTTTCCATCCTCTGAATCTACTGCTTCCTTCAAAGTTTTGGGATCATCATTAGTAATAGATAAAACAAAATTTGAACAGAATGTAGATGGACTATACCTTTCTAGCTACCTTCTTTCTTGAACTAATCTTCTCACACCTGGAGTTTGTGGCTCTTCATCTTCTAATTCCTCCTCTGCTGTAGAGTCTGATTCTTCCTCCCTTAGCTCAAATTGTATCTTCTTAGGTTCCTTTGGTTGGACTTCATGTTTAATAACATCTTTTAGCTCTCTGAACAACACATCTCAGTTGTACACAACCTTCCTTGTTACTGGGTTCTAAAGCTTTGTTGTGGCCAGCAACAACCCCCTTCTTATTTAGTGTTATTACTAATGCTAAATAAGTGGGGACCCTTAGTCAAAAAATTTAAAAAAATTAATTAGTGCCTGTATTTCCTTTTTAATAAAAATTATTATCATAAACTTAGGAAAGTACCCTTGAAAAATCTAAAAAAGCTTAAGTTTCATGATAAGGTAAGATAAAATCACTCCTTAAGAAATATTGCATCGCAAAAATGATAATAGGATACCTCCCTACAAGCCGAATTCTAAGATCATGAGATCGCGATGCGAGACTACATATTGAAAAACATATATCACATCGCATGCATCAAATAATGCCTACGCTAGAAAATATCAAACCGCCGATATGCGATGGTGCATATCGCAAAATTGCATTTCGCAGAAAACACATTAACAAAATTGTCATATGACGTGCTCCTTCGATATTGCGATATTGTGATAGAGCGGCAGAATGATATTGTGAAAATGCGATACAATGATCTGTGATATTGCAAAGCAAATTGCAAAATCACTTCATCGCGGATCTTTCAGGCTCATTATTCGAGAAATTTTTTTCCATAAACAGAGACTTGGTTATGCGCTTTAATGCTAATTAATGAGTTAGTTGCCAATTGTTAATGAAATATGGTTTTGTGCTTATCGAAGAGCCAGTTCACGTAAGGTGGTATATTTTTTTTATGTCTTCGGCAATTAAAGCTTTCCCGTCACCTTTCCTTATCATTACTATCACCTCACTTGTAAACTGCAGGAACAAAGAACAAAGAATTGTACAAAGCAGTATACAGGATATTATGGGGAAGAAAGGGAAAGCTCCGAGCTCTGAAGACAAAGAAATGACGCCCTTGTATATAGACACCGCCTATAATAGAGAGGTTGGTATTACTACTTAGGAAGGCATGTATAATCTACTTGAAGAAGAGAATCCCAAGGTGATGGAGGTTACAGCTACTGTAGGTTCACAGGGGTCTTTTGAGGCATCAATTGCAGATTTAGCTTGTTCGTTCTTGCACCGGATAGCGGCGATACCCAAAATTCTCCCCTATACGGACATGGTTAAATGGGTACTGGATAGTGCTAACATGAAAAACAGAGAATTTAAAACTCAGGGTCAAGGACTTGTCACCTCATTCACTCCACAATGTTTGAAGCTCATGTATCATTTACCAGAGCCACAGGCAACTTATAACAAACAGTTCATAGAGAAGCTTGCCAAAGAGAATGAAGACCTGGCATAATGCACCAAAGATTGGTCCAGGAGAGATGAACCAATGAAAAGTGATAAACATGGTATGTATAGTACTGGTTCTCTAACTTCCCCATATTTCTTTGCTACTGTTATGCTATGTAGACTTTTCGGGAGGCCAGATATTAACAAATTTTCATCTGAATGGCTACCATTATTATATGCTGCCGTTAATGCTACTGTCATGGATTGGGCTAAAATATTGTCTGACAATTTAGCTACTGCTATTTTAAATTATCAGTCTAAAAGAACTGCTTCCCAGAGAATTTATACCCCTTTCTACTTATCAGCATATGTAATGGATGCAATATGTTATGTTTCCAAGTTTCCTTTGATGGGATGGAAATGGACGACTTAAGCCCCTTACCCATTCATGTTTATCAAAAATAATTGTGGGATTCTAAGTTTACTCCATTTTTCTACAAGATTTGTCAGGGAATCATGTTTCCCTTATACAAAATGCTATATGATAAAGATGCTCCAAGATGTTCTCCTGAAGCAGAGGTAGATATACTCCCGGTCGCGAGATGGTTCAGAGAACAACTATTTACATATGTCAGGGTATTCGAAAGTGTCGCTTCCCCTCACATCTTACCTTTGTATGTTCCTGATAAACTCATGGCACGAGAAATTGCTTATCAAACTTGCGGAGAAGGAGGTTTTACTAAATATTTGAAGGACAAAAAGAAGGCTATTTGGCCACAATTTCCTGTAGCTTGTGGGGCCTTTTCACTATTTGATGTAGGCCATGCATTCAAGGAAGTAAACAACATAAAATGTCTACAATTGTTCAAGTTTTCAGAAAGATCATTCGACCCTCATGATATTGCTAAGAATTTCACTGTCACAATCAAAATAAAGGTGTTTTCTAAAGAAGATGATGTTTTTGATGACATGTTCCAACAGAAAATTATGCTTGAAGAAGTTCTGCATTCGGCCCAAACATGATTTCCTCCAGCAGAATTTCAGCAGTTCAAGATATACAGGGAGAGGAGGTTAGCTTGTATTACTTTGGAAAAACTATGCGTAGAACCCATAAGGGAACCAACTCCAAGTATTAGTCTCAGTGGAAGTTCATGCATAGATTGATCTAAATCTAAGTTCTGGAAAGAAACATCAGAACAATTTAAGATATCTGAAAGTGACCACGGTAAAAGCGAGGGGTCAATATAGGATACTGCCCAGTCAAAAGAGCTCCCACAGCAATAAGCTTTGACCTCTCCACAAATAGATCCTCCCCCTCTCATCATTCAGCCACCATCAGTTAGAATCGAGCTAGATAAAGAATGGGAGACGTTCAATGATTTAATCAATCTTGAAGCGCAAAGCGCAAAGACACCTGTGAGGAATGTACAGGCAACAAAAGATATAGTCACAGGAACAATTAGCAATGTCTCAAATATGGAACATATTCCTATTACCCTGTCCTATGAAATTATACTGAAGCTAGAGAAGATTCCTCCTCTTGATATATTTTACAGTCCACAACGCAAGGCATTAGTGAGAAGACAAAGGAAGGAAAGGAAATTGGAGAACATGCTCTCTCATGATGCAGAGCAATTAGATGTCCTATGGCAAGATCCCACTACCGATCCCATAGAAAATCTCACCAAATTATCTCATATCACACGAGCATATGCCTCGGTGACTATTGATAAATCATCTGAGGTACAGAAACTACTAAAAGAAAAGGGATACCAGATACAAGTTTTGCAACAACAGTTGCAACAAGCCAACGACAACAACAAAGCACAGAAACAGCTTGAAAGACTACAACAAGACTTCCAACGAATGCAGATAGGCTACCAGAACAGTTTGGCTGAGAGAGAAAAACAGTTACAGGATATGCAGGAGATGCACAAGGATGATCCTAAGCTTCCAGAATTCATCACATAATCCATTTCCTTGAACGATCAACTACTACAGCAACAGGAAGCATTGAGCCAAAGAATATCATAGTGGAACTCGTATTGTGAAATAAGTGATAAAATCACTAATCAAGTCATGGATTTAATCACTTATTTATTGATATCTGCATTTAATATCTACTACTGATGTTTCATTTTTGTACTCTTAGTGGATATTGGATTAAGAAGAAATAAATCATTATCACTTGAAGCTCATAAGTAGAACTAGTTATAAATTGTACTTCTATCTCTTAACTATTTCTGCCTTTGTGTTAAAGTGATATTCATGTTTAGTTGTTTATATATTGATGTGTCAATGCCTGAGTTATTATTTCGCACTTTTGTACAGTGATAGCTATTTATTTATGCTTAATGTATGAGTAGCTTATTATGCGATATTTTTTTCACAACTGTTTTGTATAACTTTTTATACGAAGTGGTTTATCTATATTGAATTCTTTTCTCATAACAGTTAAATGATCTTTATTACTGATTGTTATTTGAAATGATTTTAGATCGCATAACATAAGGATTAAACCCTGGGTTAGTGTAGACTTCGATATTTCTGTTTATTAGAATACAATTGCATGTCATTAGAATAGAGTTACAATTAGAGCATCTCACTTAGGAACTTTTAGAAAGGAAATATCAATTCTACACATATGCACACATAAATTTGGAAACTAGTCCCATATCCCCAGTCAAACCCACTATACCATACAGAAAAGGAGCTGCTAACCAAGGTCTGGACCGGGTGGGTATCCCCCTTGTTGTAGACTAGATTTTCAGGGCTTCAACATATTTGGCGCTAGAAGGAGGGCCCGAAACTTTGAATGACAAGCAAGTCTAAATATAAATACCATTCTGAGAGTAAATCATCCTCACCGTCTCCCCTGAATCCTCCATTGCATGTAGAATCTTCAAATCCAGAGCCAAAAGTCACAAGAACAATAGTCACTGCTACAAACCCTGACATTTCAGAACAATCTACTATTGAACCTCCTGAACATTTCAGAACAATCTACTATCGCAATATAACCCTGCTCATCCTCTTACCAGATTAAAGAGTGAAAAGTTTGGCGTTTAGCCAATCGAGTTACCTCTACCTACAAGGAATAGATTAAGGAAATCACCTAAAGGGTCCGATAACGAGACTCTTTCATCATCATCATCGACCTCAACCTCTCCATCGCGAATTCAAACATCCACTCCTCCACTTCAGATCATTGTCCACTAGTCCACTGGTACTTTCACATCTCCTTCTCAATCATCTAAAGTCATAATATCCTCACCTTCTCAACCGCAGGGATCATCTTTTGCACTTTCCTCTGTTAGAAGATCAACAATGGCTCAATCTCCATGGAATAAACTAGGGGTAGTCTTAATGCCTGCACCCTTGAGTCAGCTACCGGCCCATCCTGAAAAATGGTTGCCTAAGTTTAATCCTGAAGAAGGCATGCTAGTGGAAGAACATATAAATAAGTTTATGCTATCCATAAATCTCAATCGAGTTACCAACAAAGATCTCGTCATTATAATTTTTCCTTATACTCTTCAGGGAGTAGCCGGATCATGGTATTTTTCATTACCATCTGGATCTCTTACTAGTTGGGATATCTTCCAAGAACAATTCCTCATTAAGTTTGGTGATGATAGGTCGATGATGACATTGATCAACGACCTGTCTAGCCTTAGGGCTGAGTCAAAAGAACCTATCAAAGATTTCAATTCACATTTCAACAAACTTTTAAACAAAATTCCTACTGCTTCCAAGCCTAGTGAAGAAGTGTGAAGTGAATGGTACATCACTACTTTACCATCAAACATAGCAATCTTCATTGACAGAGCTAACAAAACAAATCTAGCTTAAGATATGAAAGAAGCAATAGCAGTAGAGAAACGTATTTTAGCCCTATAAAAGAAAAACGCAATAGAAGAATGCAAATCCAAAAAGGTAACTTTCATGGAAGATCCCAAGAAAAAACAATCGAAAGATCCATTCGATTTAGAAGGACTGCAAAAAGTTTTGAAGACCATGTCTAACGAGATGGTCGACATTAAGAAAAAAGTGGCTGAAACTTCTTCTAAAAAGCCATATAGACCTTATAAAAGAAACCCTTTGACCAATTCAAAGCTCCCTAATGCTATTACAAGTGTTGAATCCGAAGAAGAAGAAGAGGAAATCTCTATTGAAGAAATGAAGAAGAAGTTGTAGAGTTACAAGGTATGTGGGATTTCATCCTCCCAGATGAAGAGGATCAGGTGGCATCCCCAGTTATTACTCGAAGTAGAAATCAACTTGATCCTCGTCAACCTACCTCTAAGCCAAAGAGTGCAATCTCGATGACTAAGGATAAAGTTGCAGCCAAGAAAATAACACCTAAAGCGACTCAAACCAGCCCAGTCCAAATAGAGTCATCAACTCCATATAAAACACTCATCATTTTGGATGAAATGGAGTATAATGTCATGGAAGACATGAAAAATACTAGGGCCAACATCACTTTTTACGAATTGAGCAAGTTAAAACACCAGCAAAAGATACGTTTGAAAGAATTACATGCTGTAGCAGTAGCACCTTTGCCCGTCGCTATAATTTCTCAAGCTTCCCATGACATGGGAAGACCTCCAACCAATGTGATTAATAAAGTTGATCCAAACGATATCGCTTTAATAGGAGGAAGATTGAGATCTCATAATCCCCCATTTCTTCTTACTTATGAAGTTTTCAATAAAAATTTGCATAATTGCTTAGTGGATTCTGGAGCTTCATCGAATATTTTACCAAAGTCAATATGTGCAAAATTGAATGTCCAACCGCAAAATTCTACTATGCGCATAGTTCAGCTACATCAATCGCAAGTCGAAGTGATTGGCGAACTAAATTAGGTTACCATAAGGCTATCATCCAACCCAAAGGTATGTCAAGTTATCAACATTTTAGTTGGTGATATTTCAGAATTTTATGGTTTAATTCTTAATAGAGATTGGTAAGAAAAAATTCATGGATACTTTGCAACTCACTGGTTGCACATGTGGTTCCCTTACAATGGTAAACCAAATCAAATAAAAGTTGAGCGAGAAAGACGTCAGAAATACATAGTAATAGAACTGGAGGGAGAGAATGAATTGGTAGCATACAACAATAACATCATTGGCAACTACTCAGTAGATTATTTCCTAGGGAATTTTAATTCTCATACTTCATCTTACTTAGAACATTATGTTTTGTCTCAAGTAGAAATTTTTTCTCAAACAGATAGTTCCAAATGTATTAATTTTATAGATAGTCCTATAAATAAATCTTTATTTTGGAAGTTATTTTTTGACGGTTCTAAGTCTAATGGAGTAGGATCAGGATGTGTGTTAATCAGTCCAGAGGGAAATAAAACTAAGATAAATTGTAGACTCAAATTTGATTGCAACAACAATACCGCAGAATACGAGGCTTTATTCCAAGGGTTAGACAAAGCAATTGGATTAGACATCAAATACCTGCAAGTTTTCAGAGATTCTAAAATTGTAATCACACAGGTATGTAATACTATGCATTGTTTATCAAGTAATTTAAAACATTACCAATCTTTAGTTCAAGATCTGACTAAACACTTTAAAGCCTTTAATATTTCATCAATTCCCAGACACCATAATGCTAGCACAGACCTCCTAGCTAATGTAGCTTCCAAACTTATTCCTTCGAAATATTTTAGCCCTGATCGATTTTCAATTCAATTAATTTTTAGACCCTCTATTCCAGATAACATCACCAATTGGATGATTTTTAACGATGATCCTGATATCGTGAGTTTCCTCACATCTGAAGGATCCTACACCAATCAAATAATTGATGAATACCAACATGACCGAAAATTGCAACACGATAGCACTAACA
Source organism: Pinus taeda (assembly GCA_000404065.3). Taxonomy (NCBI): domain Eukaryota; kingdom Viridiplantae; phylum Streptophyta; class Pinopsida; order Pinales; family Pinaceae; genus Pinus; species Pinus taeda. The sequence goes on from APFE031380718.1 coordinate 80,392, forward strand.
ATGCTATACCTAAGTCAATAGTCAAGTTAGAAGACCTTTATGATTTGAAAGATCGGTTTAAGAGATCTACCAATTCGAAGCTGCAAAGTTCAACTTTGAACTATGAATTAGTAAATCTAGGAACTGATACCAAACCATAGAATATCAACCTAGGCCTTGGTCTAGCTCTTGAAGAAAAATTAGCATATATTCGTCTCTTAAGACAATAAAAAAGTGTATTTTCTTGGAATTACGATAAAATCAAAACATATGACACTTCCATCATCCAACATACTATTCCAATGATAGACGATGAAAAACCTGTCCAACAAAAGTTGAGAAAGATCCATCCCAATCTAGAAAACCAGATCAAATATGAACTCAATAAGTTATTGAAAGCCAAAATAATTTTTCCCGTTCAACATTCCAAATGGGTTTCCAATATGGTTCCTGTTAGAAAGAAAAATGGAGACATCAGAATCTATATTGACTTTTGAAATCTTAACAAAGCCTGCCAAAAGGATAATTTTCCTTTGCCTCCCATGGAACAGATACTACAGGCAGTCGTGGGATCAGAATTAATGTCCTTCTTGGATGGATTTTCAGGATACAACCAAGTGTTGGTACATCCCGATGATCAATTAAAAACCACATTTAGAACTAAATTGGGCATGTACGCATATCAAAAGATGCCCTTTTGGTCTAATCAATGCTGGTGTAACATTTCAAAGAGCCATGGACATCGCATTCAAGGGGTTAGTAAATAAATTAGTGGTAATCTATTCGGATGATATAACTATATATTCCAAGAAACGAAGCAATCATCTTAGAGATTTAAAACAAATCTTTCAACGTTGTCAAAGGTATGGAATTTCACTTAACCCAAAAAAATCTTTTTCACATTAAGTGAAGGCAAAATTCTCGGATTCATAGTGTCAAAATTTGGAATTCACATTGATCCTAACAGAATCAAGGAGATTTCTGAAATACCCTTACCTCACAACAAAAAATCTATGCAATCTTTCCTTGGCCAGATTAACTTTTTAAAGAGATTCGTTCCAGATTTTTCAAGAATCGTGTCTCCTATACAGGCAATGATAAAAAAAAAACTCATACTTTAAATGGGGCCGAGACAAATATGAGGCATTCAATCTGATCAAACAAGCAATTTTTAACGCTCCATCTTTAGCAACACCAAATTTTTCTGATCCTTTTATTTTATATACATTTGCCTCTGATAGATCATATGTTGCGATACTCACTCAAGCAAATCAGGAAAAGGCAGAAGCCCCAATTCCTTTTTTCAGTTCAAATTTATACGTGGCTGAGTTAAATTATTCAGATGTGGAGAAACAAGCTTATGTTGTTTTCAAAGAAATTAAATATTTCAGACCCTTTCTACTCAAAACCCATACGAAAATCATAGTACCATTTCCAGCAGTAAGAAATCTTTTAGTACAAAAATATGTGGGTGAGAAAAGAGCCAATTGGGTTACTTCCTTACAGGAATATGATGTAGAAATAAAACCAGCAAGTATTGTAAAAGGTCAAAGCTTTTGCAAAATGTTGGCTGGAGCGTTGTTGATTTCAAAAACACCATCTGCAGAGATACAAATGTATGAGGTAAGCCTAAACGATGTTGAGTCATTATACGTTGATATCATTTATTATCTAAAGATTGGATATGCTCCTTCAAACCTCGATTATACCAAGAAAAGAGCTCTAAGGTTGAAAGGAAAACAATATCAGCTCGTGAACGATGTTCTTTTTAGAATAAATTATGATTCTGTTCTTCTTAGATGTCTTGAGAAGTCTGAATCTGAAAAAGTCTTGCAGGAACTCCACAATGGGCCAGCGGATGGACACTATGCTGGAGACGCTACTGCTCATAAAATCTTAAGCACATGCTATTACTAGCCCACATTATTCAAAGACTCACATAACTACGTAAGGAAATGTCAAGTCTGTCAAACCGCTGCTGGGAGACAAAAGAAACCATCCTTTCCACTACAACCAGTCAGCATTGAATAGCCTTTTGATCAATGGGGATTGGACATAACAGGTGAGATCGTTCCTCACCCTTCTAAACAAGATAGATATATCATTATAGCAATAGATTACTTTACTAAATGGGTAGAAGCAGTTCCACTCAAGACAGCTAATGCTGAACATATCATCGAGTTCATAGATCAATTCATAATCACCAGGTTTGGGTCGCCTTATGCTTTAATGTTTGATAATGCACCATATTTTCTGGTAATACAATGACTAAATTTGTACTCAAAACGGGTTTCAAGCTTAAATACTCTCCCAATTACTATCCACAGGGGAATGGGTTAGCTGAATCTACAAATAAAAACTTAACCAGAATTATTAAGTGAACAATTAACCAAAATCATAAAAATTGGCATAAGTATTTAATATATGCTTTATGGGCAGATCGAATAACACAGAAATCCTCCATCGACACTTCTCCCTTCAATTTAGTTTATGGGAAAGAAGTGGTTCTTCCAACTCATTTGGCAATTCCCTCTTTGGCCTTAGTTCAATATATTGATGAAGCACCAACTTCTTCCTTACAACTAAGACAACTGGAAATAATTAAGTTAGAAGAAAAATGAAAATAAGCCAAGATAACTCACGCTCATAATCAAGCATTAGTAAAAGCCTATTTTGATTCAAACATGATATCTAGAAAAGACTTTCAGATGGGAGATCTAGTTTTAAAATGGGACAAGGCTCATGAGGAAAAAGGGAAACATACAAAATTTCAACGAATGTGGCTTGGCCCTTTCCAAATCATAGAAGTAATAGGTTCAAACACTTTTATGTTACAGGATTTAACAGGAAAAAGAGACTCTTTACCTGTTAATGGACAGATCCTCAAAAAATATTTCCCTTACGAGATCATTCTTCTATTTTGTATATTATGTTTTTATTTCCATAGTAAAACCAGTTGTAAATGGTTACATTGGGGATTTACGAAAAAGACACAAATTCTCTTTTAAATTTTGTTTTTTCACTTGTATAAATAGAATTCTTTTAGAAATTCGATCATTATTATTGAAAGATACAGTTAAAGACTCTAGACCCAAAAATGATACTAGTTTCAAATTTGTAAATTTTGATGAAAAACAACCTTTAGTGGGAAATTGTTTTATATCAGTTCAATAAAGGTATCAATAACAAAACGAAGATTCTCTATAGAAAATATCTTTCCAAAAACTCTACTATTGTCGTCCAGAGCTATCTTAAACAAACAATGACTTCCTCCCCACCTAGGAAACTACAATGTTCAAAGAACAATCCAAGATACACTTAAAGAGTAAGAGGTCTCATCACTAGCCGACTTATCATGATCATACATAGTATAACTTGTTGACTTTTCCAATACTGCATACCACAACAGGGCAATGACTCAAGATTATTGCAATCAAAAGGAAAGGGGTCTCATCACGAGCCAGCATGTTCAGCAAAGTTATAAATCAAGTGAATGACTGTGTCATAAATTGGCTATCAATCAAAGACATTGTTCTTTAAGGGTAAAAAAGAAAATGAAAGAAATAAGTTTGGATATGGATTTCTCTTTGAAAATTGTATATTTCTCTAAGTAGGATATAGGATCATTGTTCGGTAACAGGTAACCCTGTCGAGGCTATAAACACTTGCTGGCAGCAGAGGCTCTACCTACAACAAATGAGCATATTCAAAACTGATTTACAGAGAAGGCTTTGTTTTTATCTTTATAAACCAAATAGTGACTCAAGTAGAAACAAGGACTAACTTGAGGGAATAAATAATCAAAGTTGAAAATAGAAGAGACGAAATATCATTGATAGGTAAAAGCATAATGTACTTTATCTTTCTATAATAAATTTTAATTTTCTAGAAACTTTTCTATTTTGGAAGTTTAGAAAATTCAAAAGAAAAGCAGAAATAACTGGTTCTTCCAAGTGAATTGCCAATTGTTGTGGCCAACAACAACCCCCTTCTTATTTAGTGTTATTACTAATGCTAAATAAGTGGGGACCCTTAGACAAAAAAATTTAAAAAATTAATTAGTGCTTGTATTTCCTTTTTAATAAAACTTACCATCATAAACTTAGGAAAATACCCTTGAAAAATCTAAAAAAGCTTAAGTTTCATTACAAGGTAAGATAAAATCACTCCTTAAGAAATATCGCATCACAAAAAGGATAATACGATATCTCCCTACAAGCTGAATTGTAAGATCACGAGATCGTGATGCGAGACTACATATTGAAAAACATATCGCAGAAAACACATTAACAAATTTTTCATATGTCGCACTACTTCGATATTGCGATATTGCGATAGATCAGCAAAGCGATATTGCGATAGAGGGACAGAATGATATTGTGAAAATGCAATACAACAATCTGCGATATTGCGAAGCAAATCGCAAAATCGCTTCATCGTGGATCTTTCAGGCTCATTATTCAAGAAAACATTTTCCACAAACCGAGATCTGGTTATGCGCTTTAATGCTAATTAATGAGTTAGTTGCTAGTTGTTAATGAAATATGGTTTTGTGCTTATCGAAGAGCTAGTTCACGTAAGGTGGTATATTTTTTTTTATGTCTTCGGCATTTAAATCTTTCCTGTCACCTTTCCTTATCATTACTCTCACCTCACTTGTAAATTGTAGGAATGAAGAACAAAGAATTATACAAAGCAGTATACAGGATATTATGGGGAAGAAAGGCAAAGCTTCGAGCTCTGAAGACAAAGAAATGATGCCCTTGTATATAGACACCATCTGTAACAAAGACGCTGGCATTACTACTTGGGAAGGCATGTATAATCTACTTGAAGAAAAGAATCCCAAGGTGATGGAGGTTACAACTATTGTAGGTTCACAGGGGTCTTCTGAGGCATCAGTTGCAGATTTAGCTTGTTCATTCTTACACCGGATAGCAGCGAGACCCAAAATACTCCCCTATACGGACATGGTTAAATGGGTACTGGATAGAGCTAACATCAAAAATAGAGAATTTAAAACTCAGGGTCAAGGACTTATCGTCTCATTCACTCCACAAGATTTGAAGCTCATGTATCATTTACCAGAGCCACAGGCAACTTATAACAAATATTTCATAGAGAAGTTTGCCAAAGAGAATGAGGACCTGGTAGAAAGCACCAAAGATTTGTTAAGGGGAGACAAACCGCTGAAAAGAGATAAACATGGTATGTATAGTACTGGTTCTCTCACTTCCCCATATTTCTTGGTTGTTGCTATGCTCTGTAGACTTTTCGGGAGGCCAGATATTAGCGAATTTTCATCCAAATGGCTACCATTATTGGATGCTATCGTTAATGCTACTATCATGGATTGGGCTAAAATATTGTCTGACAATTTACCTACAGCTATTTTAAATTACCAATCCAAAAGAACTACTTCCCATATAATTTATCCCCCTTTCTACTTATCACCATATGTAATGGATGCAACCTACTATGTTTCCAAGTTTCCTTTGATGGGATGGAAATGGACAACTCAAGACCCCTTACCCATTCATGTTTATTACAAATAATTTTGGGATTCTAAGTTTACTCCATTTTTCTACAAGATTTGTCAGGGAATCATGTTTCCCATGTACAAAATGTTATATGATAAAGATGCTCCAAGATGTTCTCCTGAGGCAGATGTAGATATACTCCCAATCGCGAGATGGTTTAGAGAAGAACTGTTTACATATGTCAGGGTATTCGGATTTGCTACTTCCGCTCACGTCATACCTTTGTATGTTCCTAATAAACTCATGGCACGAGAAATTGCTTATCAAACTTGTGGAGAAGGAGGTTTGACTAAAGATTTGAAGGATAAAAACAAGGCTATTTGGCCACAATTTTTTGTAGTTTGTGGGACCTTTTCACTATTTGATGTAGGCCATGGATTCAAGGAAGTAAACAACATAACATGTATACAATTGTTCAAGTTTTCAGGAAGATCGTTCTACCCTCATGATATTGCTAAGAATTTCACTGTCACAGTCAAAATAAAGGTGTTTTCTAAAGAAGATGATCTTTTTGATGACATGTTCCAACATAAAAGTATGCTTGAAGAAGTTCTATTCGGCCGAAACACGATTTCCTCCAGCAAAATTTCAGCAGTTCAAGATATACAGGGAGAGGAGGTTAGCTAGTATTCCTTTGGAAAAGCTACGCTTAGAACCCATAAGGGAACCAACTCCAAGTATTAGTCTCAGTGGAAGTTTAGGCACAGATAGATCTAAATCAAAGTCTAGGAAAGAAACGTTAGAACAATCTAAGAGATCTGAAAGTAACCACGGTAAAAGCGAGGGGTCAGTAAAGGATATTGCCCAGTCAAAAGAGCTCCCATTGCAACAAGCTTTGACCTCTCCATAAATAGATCCTCCCCCTCTCATCGTTCAGCCACTATCAGTCAAAACTGGGCTAGATAAAGAATGGGAGACCTTTAATTGTTTAATCGATCTTGAAGGGCAAAGCGCAAAGACACCTGTGAGAAACGTACAGACAACAAAAGATATAGTAACAGGAACAATTAGCAATGTCTCAGATATGGAACATATTCCTATTACCCCGTCCTCTGAACTTATACTCAAGATAGAGGAGATTACTCCTCTTGATATATTTTATAGTCCACAACACAAGGCAGTAGTGATAAGACAAAGGAAGAAAAGGAAATTGGAAAATGTGCTCTCTCATGATGCAGAGCAATTAGACGTCCTATGGTAAGATCCCACTACTGATCCCATAGAAAATCTCACCAAATTATCTCAGATCGCAGGAGAATATGCCTCAGCGTCTATTGATAAAGCCTCTGAGGTACAACAACTACTAAAAGAAAAGGAATACCATATACAAGTTTTGCAACAACAGTTGCAACAAGCCAACGCCAACAATGAAGCATAGAAACAGCTTGAAAGACTATAGCAGAACTTCCAACGAATGTAGATAGGCTGCCAGAACAGTTTGGCTGAGAGAGAAAAACAGTTACAGGATATGCAGGAGATGTACAAGGATGATCCTAAGCTTACAGAATTCATCACAAAATCCATTTCCTTGAACGATCAACTACTACAACAACAGGAAGCACTGAGCCAAAGAATATCACAATGGAACTCATATTGCAAGATAAGTGACCAAATCACTAATCAAGTCATAGATTTACGACATGATTATGATTTAACTGATAAACGAGTTACTGAATATTTGGCTTGGCAAGAAACAGAGGAGGGAGAAATAGTAGGTGCACAAATAATCAACGATAATCACAAAGAGATGCTCTTTAATAAATGGGATGTGAAAATCAGAAAAGCATAGCAAGTGGCAGAAGAAGTAGCCACGATAGTGAATAGCGTTAGTGATTGTATAAATGAAAATTTGCATAGAGCAAATCTGATCTCAGAAACTACTCTAGGGTATCTATCGAAAGTACAAAAACTGCAAATAAGCTAGAGATAGAAGGCTCAAGAAAAGGCAGAATCAATCAAAATATTAACTAAGTTGAATTGGGATTCTTACTGGGTGTATTTGGTAAAACCACATAGCTAGTGTATGACTCTCAAATGCATCATCAATTCTGCCAAGAAGATGGCACCAACTCTTGCCGATTCCATTTCACGGGACAGTTAAGGTCTGAAGTCGGCCAACCGACCCTTCTCAAGCAAATGTTGAATGCTTGCGATTTCAAGGAGAAGATACATAAATAGTTAGTTGTTAGCTTTAGATTCAATATTAGTATTAATTTTGCTCTATTTTTTCCTGAAAAAAGGACGGTAATTTAAACCGTATCCTACATTTTTGTAATAAGTTATTTTTAGATTTAGTTAGTAGTATTTAAACCCTTCTCATGCATTTAGAGAAGGGTCCTGAAATTTATCAAAAACTTGTCTTCAGAACATGCACTTTTTCACCCTCCAAGGAGGTTTTGATGAATGAATGGAACATGATTTATTAATATTTGCATTTAATATCTGCTACTGATGTTGCACTTTTGTACTCTTACTGGATGTTGGATTAAGAAGAAATAAAACATTATCGCTTGAAGCTCATGAGTAGAACTAGTTATAAATGGTACTTCTATCTCTTAACTATTTCTGCCTTTGTGTTAAAGTGATATTCTTGTTTAGTTGTTTATATATTGATGCGTGAATGCCTGAAGTTATCATTTGGCACTTTTGTACGGTGATAGATATTTATTTATGCTTAATGTATGAGTAGCTTATTATGCAATATGTTTTTCACAACTGTTCCGTCTAACTTTTTATACGAAGTGGTTTATCTATATTGAATTCTTTTCTCATAACAGTTGAATGATCTTTATTACCAATTGTTATCTGAAATCATTTTAGATCACATAACAGAAGGATTACACCCCAGGTTAGTGTAGACTTAAATATTTCTGTTTATTAGAATACAATTTCATGTCATTAGATTAGAGTTACGATTAGAGCATCTCTCTTAGGAACTTTTAGAAAGGAAATATCAATTCTTCACATACACACACATAAATTTGGAAATTTGTCCCATATCCTCGGTCGGACCCACTGTACCAAACAGAAAAGGAGCTGCTAACCAAGGTCTGAAACGAGTGGGTATCTCCCTTGTTGTAGACCCGATTTTCGGGGCTTCAACAAGCTTATAACCCTTTAAACCATCCTTATACCCAATAAGGATGCACTTTTCATATTTACTATCGAACTTGGTTCGTTTCTCCTTTGGAACATGTACATATGCATCACATCCAAATACCCTTAGATGTGAAAGAGAGGGTTTCTTACTAGTCCATACCTCTTGTGGAGTTTTATCCTCTAACGCTGATGAAGGTGATATGTTGACTAGGTAACATGTTGTATCCACTACCTCTGCCCATAATTCCTGTCCTAACTCAGCACCACTGAGCATGCTTCTTACCCTTTCCATCAACGTCTTGTTCATTCTTTCTACAACTCCATCTTTCTGAGGTGGATATGGAGTAGTCTGCTGCCATGCTGTACTACACTTCTTACATAATTCTTCAAATCCGTTACTGCAAAACTCTCCACTGTTATCTATCCTTAGCACCTTTATCTTCTTCTCTGTTTGGTTTTCCACTAGAGCCTTAAATTCTTTAAGCCTATCAAAGACTTGAGATTTCTTCTTAAGGAAATATATCCATGTAGTCCTTGAGAAGTCATCTATAAATGATACATTGTACACAAACTTACCCAGTGATGGAACCTTCATAGGTCCAAACACATCACTGTGCAGAAGCTCTAATATATGTTTCACCCTCTTACCACCAGAAGGAAAACTCGCTCAATTATGCTTCCCATATACACAATTTTTGCAGAAATCAAAATATAGAGAGCTATTACTCATACCTTCTACCATACCTTTACCATGAAGTATTTGAAGGCCCTTCTATCCAATATGTCCAAGTATTTGATGGCACAACATGGTATTCTCTCTAGAGACCACTAGATTTTCTGCTCCACTTTCAGGAACCACGGAGCTATTGCACCCATCAACAACAGTGCTACCTTGCAGCTTGTACAGAGTTCAAATTCAAAGTCCCTACATCAATACCAGTGCCCCACGAACCATATTGTAGGTATCCTTCTCAAACACTGTTTCTACACCTGCATCATCCAACTTGCTTACAAAAATCAGATTTCTGGCCAATGCAGGAATATGCAAAACACCCAAAAGTGTTATAACCCTTCCACCTTGTAAATTCAACTTTACTTTTCCGCGACCAATGATTCTAGCCTTCCTATCATCCCCTAAGAATACATCGCCACCATCGTATTTCTCATACTCACATAACCACTCTCTATGGGGAGTGAAGTGAAAAGATGCACCTGAGTCAATCAACCATGCCTCATGATCTACATGTGTACTTGAAGAAGCCAAGTACACATCCCCACCTTCATCTGAGGTGGTTTTCACCTCTGTAGAAGGATAATCATCAAATCCCTTTCATTTATCAAGAGCTTTAGATTTATAGTCCCTTTTGTAGTTCCCTTCCTTTCCGCATTTCCAGCACACCGCCTTTATAGGTTTTCCTGGAGATTTAGGTCTCCCACTCGATGACTTATATTTGTTTCTGTTTTGGGGCCGTCCTCGTACAGACAAGGCATCACCATTCCACCTCTCCATATTTATCCGTCTCATCTCATCCGTCAGCAAGGATGAGACTATTTCATTAAACTGCAAGGCAGTTACATTGCTACCTATTGCAATAACTAGACTATCCAGTGAATCTGGTAGAGAACACAACAAACTGATGCACTTATCTTCATATGAAATTTTAATATCAACAGATGTTAACTAACTTACCACAGTATTAAATGTGTTTAGATGCTCTCTAACTGAGTCTCCAACTTTCATGCTCAGGTTATACAGCTTTTTCCCCAGGAACAATTTATTCACCAGAGACTTAGATTGGTACAAAGTCCCTAACTTGTCCCACAAAACCTTCGTTGTGGCTTCCCCTGATACATTCAAAAATACTGAATCTAAGACACACAATCATATTGTGCTCTTTGCCTTCTGATCCAACTTCTTCATTCTTCATCAAACACTCCCATTGGTTTAGTACCTGGATATATCGCGATCCACTAATCTTTATCCACCAACAAATCCTCCATCTTGAGTTTCCACAACTCAAAACTTTGACCATTAAATTTTTCGATTTCTATATTTCCACTACTCGCCATCTTCTTTCACCACCAGAATCGATCTCATAGATCTCCCACTGAACAGGGTCTACCACAGGTCCAAGCAAAACCCCTCAGCAACAAAGGCGTCCCTTGGAGCCAAAACAACTCTGATACCAAATGTAGGTTTTAACCGCGTATAGAAAATACCCACATACAAATTCTAAAACACAGAAAATAGAAAATGTGAGAGAATAACACATAAAACACATATACACAGATATTTTATCCTGGATCCCAAAACCAGGACTACCAACTTGATTTTTTTTTATTATAATCCTTTCAATGTTACAATACATATTTATACATACTGAAGCATCCAATACCATGGAAAGGAAAACCATCACATCCAAAACCATGGACCGAAAAACCATAGGTAGGTTCACCCAACCTAATATAGGGTCCAAAAAGACCCTGTAGAGGGGGGCTACCCACCCCCCTCAAACCCCCTAGTTCACTGCGTAGGTTAGTCATGGAAAGAATATAACACAACCCAACACTACCGCCACCTCTTTGATCTCTGCTAAGAAATGCAGTAAGATCATCTCCTAGACTAGCAAATTTATTTTCTTTATGGTTTGCTCTCAAAGTAAGGGGAAGCTCATAGCCACATCCATGGCCCTCGAGAAGGATTCCTCCATGCATCAAAAGTGGGTGGATATAGTTGTGAAAGAATACATGGACGTCTTATCCTCACCCACAGGGGTACTGTTTCACTGTCAGGTCAAGCATTCATTCGATCAAATGCCCAGAGTACCTCTTCCCAATGGGCTGATCTATCGTCCCACCACTGTGGAAAATTCCAAGTACAAGCACCAACATGATCAACATTGGGTGCCACACAAGTTTCAGGTGGGCGAGAAAGCCTCGTTGCATTTATAGAAATAACCCCTTACAATAGCCCATAGGAAGCTAAGACCACTTCGATATGGTCCTTACACAATTACCAAGGCTGTGGGAAACAATGCTTTGGAGCACATTATTCCACCATTCATTGGATTACACCCAGTGTTTGATGTACATTGCCTTTGGTCATAACGTCCACCATTATTGGACACATCTGACACTACAGAACAAATCACACCAACAGAGCTCAACCCAGACTGCATGGAACATGCCATAATTGATTAGATCATGGACACATAGATCAAGAACACTCGGAAATAGAGGATACAGCTATATCAAGTTACCAAAGTAGGCCAACTCCTTCACCAAGGCAAATGGCTCACCAAGGACCATGTTTAGCACAAGTTTCCTCATCTCATGGAGGAACTCAATGCAATGGGGAACAATGCTTCCTGATGGGGGGGAACTAATCTAGGTGGATATTGTTGGCCACCCACCTATTCCACTTGGACCCTCACCATTATTTCTTTTAGTTTTTAAATTTCCTTAATTGTAGCACAATTTACTATTTTTGGCATTTTTCGGGTCATGAAATTCTAGAGTCGTTTTAAGGTCCTAAACGACATCGTTTTGGGAAAATTTCTCAACGATTACTAGAACAATCACATCAGCCACTTTAATCCTATAAGATAAATTTCCAGCAAGGTATCATACGCATCAAATGGAGATAATATGACCAAGTTACGACACTGGGAAGTTGGATGCCGAACTAAATCCAATGGGGCCCATAAACTCTTGGTGTTACATCTCCTCGGGTTAGGGTTTTGGTTGTTTTGGGTTTCCTCTCATTGTTCAATAATTAAAAGACCCTTAAGCCTCATTTTAACTCAGCTTAGAGGCATGTAGCCACAACATCTCTTCTTAGAGAAAAGCTATCATTGTCCGAGCTAGTCTTATTTCCATTCCATTTGTAAGCATATTTTAATATTTGATATTAACGAAATGAAGTGTTATTCTGCACATTTCAATATTTGTGGTTATATCTATAATTTTTTGTGTTCCTGTTTAAATCCAGATCAGTGGTATTAGAGCGATCTTCTCTTTCTCTATTTTTCTTTGCATGTCCCCAATGAGGTTGGGATATAAGGAGTTAGGGCTTCAACTGGTCGAATCTTTGCAAGACCAGGCTCACAAATCCCAACGGCCTCTGATGGCGGATGAAAAGAAAAACGAGGGGGTAGGAGATCCTATTAAAATATTTCTCGAATAAGCCCTTGAGCTATAAGGGAACGTGATGATGGACAACTTTCCCCAGATCCTCCTACGACTACCGAGGGGCGACATGTTTTAACGTAAAATTTAACTTTGACATTCCCATTTTTGAGGGTCAGATAGATGCAGATGTTATAGATAAACAGTTAAATATTCTATAAGCATATTTTTCTATTCATGATTTTTCCAGTTGGGAAAAGATCACTTTTGCATTTCTCAAAGTCACCCCCAAGTCAAGGACTAGTGGGAAACCTACTGTGAGCAGAAGGATGCCAGTACGACCTCTATGTTTTCAACTCAACCACTCATAATTCATTTCGGGATGTCATCATGGAGAAATTCTACCCTATAGGAAGTTATTATGATAAATACATAAAGTGGACGAGGCTACAATAATGAAAGAAGCAATACATGCTCGAGTTTACCAATATTTTTTATACCCTTCACACAAAGTTGGGTATCAAGGATTCTGAGTGGAATTTGGTACTCGAAAACCATGGCTTCCTACACAGGTACATACAATATGAGATGGCATTCTTGGACATATCCTCGCTTGGCAAAGCATACCAATACACTATCAATATTGAGCAGAAGTTTACAGAACAGGAGCTAGACTTTGGATCTGCGAATCCGAAGAAAAAATGACAAATCCAAGGTGAGGTGACCCAAGAGAACCCATCGAAGCTGCAAGATAATAACACCACCATGATGTTAAAGAAGGACACAGGAATGTGGTGTGAGTTCCATAGGAGCCCCATTGACAACACAAGTGAGTGTCGGACCAAACATTTGTTGGTGGCTGAGTTGATGGCTTTAGAATCAAATGTATGTTCTGACCCTGAGTCATAACTCAACAAGGGAAATGGAAAGGGAATGTATATTATTGATGCAAACCCAGTACCACTGTTGCCACTGCCAAGATCCAGAAGAATGAGCCCAAAGATACAGAGGAGGGGGAGAGTCTTTTCCAGTCACAAATGTAGGTGAAGGGTTCGTCGCTGCAATTCATTGTCGACAGTGCCAGCCAAAAGATCCTCATTTCAGTAGAGGTCATGAAACGACTGGGCCTACTAACCATACCACACCCACAACCATACATCATTGGGTGGCTTCACCAAGGACGAAATCTCTGAGTCAGCTAGTAGTGTCGCCTTCCTTACAGCATCAAGCCCTTCATAGATGAGTTATTATGTGATTTTTCTCCTCTCGACGTTTGTGATGTATTATTAGGAAAACCATACCTGTGGAAGTGGAATGTTGTATATGAGTCTAGACCTCGCTCTATGATTATTTCTTTGGGTAATACATTATACAACATACCGAAGGTAGCCTGATCTACTGCCACCTCTTTGATATTCACTAAGCAATGCAATAAGATCATCTCCTAGACTAGGAAATTTATTTCATTTCTAGTTCACTCTCCAAGTAAGGGGAAGATTGTAGCCACATCCATGGCCCCGTTGAAGGTTTCCTCCATGCAGCAGAAGCAGGTGTATATAGTCATGAAAGAATACATGGACATCTTCTCCTCATCCACAGGGGTATCATTGCACTGTTAGGTCAAGAATTTGTTCGATCTGACTCCCAGAGCACCTCTACCCAATGGGCCAATATATCGCCGCTCCATTGTGGAAAATGTCAAGTACAAGCACTGTCATGATCAATATCTGGTGCCACACAAGTTTTAGGTAGGCGACAAGGTTTGGTTTCATTTACAAAATGAACGCCTTACAAGAGCTCATCAAAAGCTCAGACCACTTTGATATGATCCTTACATCGTTACACGGGCTGAGAAAAATAATGCTTTGGAGCACAACATTCCCCCATTCCTTGGCTTATACCCAGTGTTCAATGTAAATCACCTTTGGCCATATTGTCTACCATTGTTGGATAAATCTGACATTGCAGAACAACTCACACCAACAGATCTCAACCCAGACTACATAGAACACGCCGCAACTGATCAAATAATGGACAGGTAGATCAAGAAGACTTTGCAATAGAGGATACAACTATATCGAGTTTTCAAAGTAGGCCAACCCTTTCACCTAGACCAATGCCTCACCGGTGACCAAGTTTAGCAGCAGTTTCCTCATCTCATGGAGGAACTCAACGCAATGGGGACCATTGCTTCCTAAGGGGGGAGAACTGATCTAGGTGGATATTGGTGGCCACCCACCTATTCCTCTTGGACCCTCACCATTGTTTCTTTTGTTTTTTTTAGTTTCCTTAATTGTAGCACAATTTACTATTTTTGGCATTATTTTAGGTCCTAAAATTCTAGAGTTGTTTTGAGGTGCTAAATGACGTTTTTTTGTCAAAATTTCTCATTGATTGCTACAACAATCGCATCTTTTGCTTTAATGCTCAAAGAGATCTTTCCAATGAAACATCATACGGGTCAAACGAAGATAATATGATCAAGTTATAAACTAAGAAGTTGGATGCCCAACTAACCCCAACGAGGCCCATAAATTCTTGGTGTTACATCTCCTCGGGTTTGGGTTTTGGTTGTTTGGGGTTTTCTCTCATTTTTCAATAATAAGAGGGCCCTTTGAGCCTCATTGTAACTCAGTTCAGAGGCATGTAGCTACCACATCTCTTCTCAGAGATAAGCTACCATCGCTCAAGCTAGTCTTATTTCCATTATATTTGTAAGCATATTTCAATATTTGATTTTAACGAAATGAAGTGTTACTTGTGCTGAGTCTGTGTAATTATGGTTATATCTATAACTTGCTACATTCTTGTTTAAATCTGTATCAGTGGCATCAAAGTTGTCTGCTCTTTCACTGTTTTTCTTTACATGCTGCCAACGAGGTCGGGATATAAGGCGTTACGACCTGAATTGTTAGAACCTTTGCAAGACCCGCCTCATAAATTTCGACAGCCTCCCATGGCCGATGAAAAGAAAGACATGGGGTAAGTAGATCCTTTGAAAGTCTTGCTCTAAGAATCCCTCGAGAAATAAAGGAACACAATCATGGACAAATTTTCCCAATTCCTTCTGCAGTGACTAAGGGGCGACACATCTACTTCCAGTAGCTACTATGGAAGCACCACACCTTTTAAGGTACAATTTAGCTTTGACATTCTCATATTTGAGGGTCAGATAGATGAGGATGTCATAGATAAATGTTTAAATATGATAGAAGGATATTTTATTGTTCATGATTTTTCCAGCTAGCAAAAGATCACTTTTGCACTTCTAAAAACCACCCCCCACGTCAAGGACTAGTGGGAAAACTACTTCGAGTAGAAGGATGACAATATGACCTCACTATTTTCAGTGGTATCCACTTGGAATTCATTCCGGGATGCCATTGAGGAGAAGTGATACCCTGTTGGAAGCTATGACGAAAAGTAAATTAAGTGGACAACGTTGTGGCAGGGAAAGGACCAAGAAGTGCCAGAACTTACCAATATTTATCATACCCATCACACAAATTTTGGTATCAAGGATTTCGAGTAGCATTTGGTACTCAAATACTGTAGCTTCCTACACAGGTACATCTAGGGCAACATGGAGTTCCTAGACATCTCCTCGCTTGGAAAAGCGTACCGATATGCTCTCAAGATTGAGTAAAAATTTAAACAAGATAAGCGAGAATTTGGATATGCGAATCCAAAGAACAAGGTACAAAGCCAAGGTTGGGTGACCCAAGACAACCCGTCAAAGCTACAATAAAGGAACATGACGATGAATTCAAATAAGGACACAGAAAAGTTGTGTGAATTCCATAAGAGCCCCACACACAATAGAAGTGAGTTTCAGAGCAAGGCACCACTTCTCGCTGAGCTAAAGGATTCAAAATAAAATGCATGTTCCATCCTTGAGTTAGAACGTGATAAGGGGAATGACAAAGGGAAGCAGATTATTGATACAGAGCCCTACGCCACTATAACGTGCTGCCACCAAGATCCAGAGAAATGAGAACGAAGATACAAAGGAGGTGCAACATCATGAAGTGACAGGGCCTAATAATCATACCACACCCACAGTTGTACAAATTCAGGTGGCTTCACCAAGGACAAGATCTCCTAGTCAGCAAATAGTTCAGCCTACCCTACAACATCAAGCCCTTCATAAATGAGGTATTGTGTGATGTTGCTCCTCTTGACATTTATGATGTATTATTAGGACAACCATATTTATGGAAGGGACGTGTTATATATGACTCTATACCTTGCTTTGTGATTATTTCTTTGGGTAATACCTTATATAGGATATCGGAGATAGCCCCACCTACCGCTAAGTCTTTGATCTCTGGTAAGAAATGTAGTAAGATCATATCCTAGACTAGGAAATTTATTTTCTTTCTTGTTCACTCTCAGGGTAAGGGGAGGATCATAGCCACATCCATGTCCCCCGGGAAGCATTACTCCACGCAATAGAAGCGGGTGGATACAATCATGGAAGAATACAAGGACATCTTCTACTGACCCACAGGGGTACCGATGCAATGTCATGTCCAACATTCATTCAATCTGACTCCTAGAGTACCTATACCCGAGGAGTAGATATATCACTGCTCCATTGTGGAAAATTTGAAGTACAAGCACCAACATGATCAACATTGTGTGCCACACAAATTTCAGTTGGGCGACAAAGTCTGGTTGCATTTATAGAAAGAATGCCTTATAGGAGCTCATCAGAAGCCCAAACCACTTCGATATGGTCTTTACACCATTATCAAGGATATGGGAAATAATTCTTTGAAGCACAACATTCCCTTATTCCTTGGCTTGCACCCAGTGCTCAATGTAGACCGCCTTTGGCCATACTGTCTGCCATTATTGGACAAATATGTAATTGCAAAACAACTCACACCAACAGAGCTTAACTTGGACTACATGGAATAGGCCACAACTTATCAGATCATGGAAACGTAGATCAAGAACACTTGGCAACAGATTATACAACTATATCGAGTTTTCAAAGTAGGTCAATTCCTTCACCAAGGCAAATGGCTCTCTAGGGACCATGTTCAGCAGAAGTTTCCTCATCTCATGGAGGAACTCAATGCAATGGGGACCATTGCTTCCTAAGGGGGGATGACTGATCCAGGTGGATATTTGTGGCCATCCACTTGTTCCATTTGGACCCTCACCATTGTTTCTTTTAGTTTTTCAGTTTCCTTAACTATAGCACAGTTTACTGTTTTTGGCAATTTTTCAAATCCTAAAATTCTGGAGCCGTTTTGAGGCCCTAAACGACATTATTTTTGGGAAAATTTCTCAAATATTTGTACAGAAATCACATTAGATGCTTTAATCCTTAGAGATATCTTTCCAACGAGGTATCATATGCATCAAACGAAGATAATATGACCAACTTACGACACTAGGAAGTTGACTGCCCAACTAACCCCAATGGGGACCATAAACTCTTGTTGTTGCATCTCTTCGGGTTAGGGTTTTAGTTGTTTGGGGTTTTATCTCATTGTTCAATAATAAAAGGACCATCGAACCCCATTGCAACTCATTTCAGAGGCATGTAGCTACTACATCTCTTCTCAAAGATAAGCTACCATCGCCTGAGCTAGTCTTATCTCCATTCTGTTTGTAAGCATATTTCAATATTTGATATTAATGAAATGAAGTGTGATTTATGTTTCATATTTGAATTTATGGTCATATCAATAATTTATTACATTCTTGTTTAAATCTGAATCAATGGTATCAGAGCGGTTTGCTCTTTCTCTATTTTTCTTTGCATGTCCCCAATGAAGTCAGGATATAAGGAGTTAGGGCTTGAATTGGTCGAACCTTTGCAAGGCCAGCCTTGCAAATCCTGATTGCCTCCCATGGTAGATGAAGAGAAAGATGAGGGGGCAGAATATCCTATCAAAATATTTCTTGAAGGAGACCTCGAGCGACAAAGGAACACGATGATGGACAACTTCACCCAGATCATTCTGCAGGTACCTAAAGGTGACCCATCTACTTCCAGCAGCTACTCTCGGAGCGCCACAACTTTTTAAGGTACAAGTTAACTTTAAAATTCCCATATTTGTAGGTTAGATAAATGCAGATCCAGTAGATAAATGGTTAAATCTGCGAGAAGGATATTTTTCTGTTCATAATTTTTCCAGTTGGGTAAAGATCACTTTTTCACTTCTCAAAGCCACCCTCCATGTCAAGGACTCCCGGGAAACATACTGTGAGAAGAATGATGACAGTATGCCATCATTATTTTTAGCCACATCGACTCAGAATTCATTCCAATATTTCATCAAGGAGCAGTGCTACCTTGTCGGAAGCTATGCAGATAAATACCTAAAGTAGACCACACTGCGGCAGGGAAAGGACCATGATGTGCAAGCGTTTACCAATATTTGCATACCCTTCGCAAAAATTCGGGCATGAAGGATTTTGAGTGGCATTTGGTATTCAAATACCATAGTTGAGTACACAGGTACATCGAGGGTGAGATGGAGTTCCTCGACATCTTCCCTCTTGGCATAGCGTAGCGATACACTAGCAATATCAAGCAGAAGTTTTAAGAAAAGAAGCGAGACTTTGGATCTACAAATCCGAAGAACAAAGGAAAAATCCAAGACGGGGTGACCCAAGGCAACCCATCAAAGTTACAAGAAAGGAACACCACCACAAAATTAAAGAAGGACAGAGGAAAGTGGTGTGAGTTCCATAAGAGCCCCACTCACAACACAAGTGAATGTCAGACCAAGCAGTCGTTGGTGGCCAAGTTGAAAGATTGAGAATCAGACGCATGTTCTGACCCTAAGTCAAAACCTAACAAGGCAAATGAAAAAGGGCAGCAGATTATTGATGTGGATCCCAGTGACCCTGTTGCCACTGCAAAGATCCAGAAGAACGAGCCCAAAGATATAGAGGAGGGGAAACGTCTTTTCCAGTCACAAATGTGGTTGAAGGGTTCACCATTGTAATTCATTGTTGATAGTGGAAGCCAAAAAACCTCATTTTAGTAGAGCTCATGAAGTGGCTAGGACTACTAATGATACCACACCTGTAGTCATACAACATCGGGTGGCTTCACCAAGGACGAGATCATCGAGTCAACCAACAATGCCACCTTCCCTACAACACCAAGCCCTTGATAGATGACATATTGTGTGAAGTTTCTCCTCGTGACATTTGTGATGTATTTTTAGGAAAACCATACTTATGGAAGCGAAATGTGCGATATGAATCTAGACCTTGCTCTATGATTATTTCTTTGGGTAATACGTTATATAGGATACCAGAGGTAGCCCCACCTACTGCCACCTCTTTGATCTCTACTAAGAAATGCAGTAAGATCATCTCCTAGACTAGAAAATTTATTTTCTTTCTTGCTCACTCTCAAAGTAAGGGGAAGGTCTCACCCACATCCATGGCCCCCGCGGAGGGTTCCTCCATGTAGCAGAAGTGAGTGGATATGATCATGAAATAATCCAAGGACATCTTCCCCTCACCCACAGGGGTGCCGTTGCACTATTAGGTCAAGAATTCATTCGATTTGACTCCCAGAGAATCTCTACCCAACAACTCGATATATCATCACTCCATTGTAGAAAATGCCAAGTACAAGTAGTGACACGATCAACATCGGGTGCCACACATGTTTCAATTAGGTGAGAAAGGTTGGGTGCATTTATAGAAAGAACCCCTTATAGGAGCCCATCGGAAGCTCAAACCACTCCAATATGGTCCTTGCACCATTATGAAGGTTGTGGGAAAGAATGCTTTGGTGCACAACATTTCCCCATTCCTTGGCTTGCACCCAATCTTCAATGTACAACCTTTGTCCATACTGTTTGACATTGTTGAAAACATCTGACATTGTAGAACAACTCACACCAACATAGCTCAATCCAGACTACATGGAACAAGCCACAACTGATAAGATCACGGACACGTAGATTGAGAATGCTCGGTAATAGAGGATACATCTATATCGAGTTGTCAAAGTAGGCCAACTCCTTCACCAAGGCAAATGGCTCACCAGGGACTAAGTTCAACAAAAGTTTCCCCATCTCAAAGAGGAACTCAATGCAATGGAGACCATTTCTTCCTAAACGGGGAGGACTGATTCAAGTGCATATTTGTGGCCACCTGCCTATTCTACTTTGACCCTCAACATTGTTTCTTTCAGTTTTTCAGTTTCCTCAATTGTAGCACAGTTTACTAGTTTTGGCAGTTTTTTGGATCCTGAAGTTTCGGAGCCGTTTTGAGGCCCTAAACGACATTTTTTGGGCAAAATTTCTCACTAATTTCCAAGGAAGTTGCATCAACTATTGTAGTCCTCAGAGTGATCTTTCCAATGACGTATCATACATGTCACACAAAGATAATATGACCAAGTTACGAACCTAGGAAGTTGCCTACCCAACCAACCCAATATGGTCCATAAACACTTGGTGTTACATCTCCTCGGGTTAGGGTTTTTGTTGTTTGGGGTTTTCTCTCATTGTTCAACAATAAAAAGGCCCTTGGGCCTCATTGTAAATCAGTTCAGAGCCATGTAGCTTCCACATCTCTTCTAAAAGATAAGCTACCATTGCCCGAGCTAGTCTTATTTCCATTCTGTTTGTAATCATATTTCAGTTTTTGATATTAATGAAACGGTGTGTTTTTTTTGCTATGTCTCTGTACTTATGGTTATATCTGTAATTTTTTGTGTTCTTGTTTAAATTTGGATCAGTGGTATCATAGCAGTATGCTCTTTCTCTGTTTTTCTTTGCATGTCCCCAACAAGGTTGAGATATAAGGAGTTAGGGCTTGAACTGGTCGAACCTTCACAAAACGAGCCTCGCAAATCCTGACTGCCTCCCATGGCAGATGAAAATACAGGGTAGGACATCTTATAAAAATCTTTCTCAAAGAAGCTCTCGAGTGACAAAGGAATGCGATGATGGACAACTTTGCCCAAATCCTTCTACGGATATGGAAGGGCAACACATCTACTACCAACAACTACTCTGGAAGTTCCACACCTTTTAAGGTACAAGTTAACTTTGAAATTATCATATTTTAGGGTCAGACAGATGTGAATGCCATATATAAATGGTTAAATCTACTAGAAGGATATTTTTTTGTTCATGATTTTCCCAGCTAGGAAAAGATCACTTTTGCACTTCTCAAAGTCTCTTCCCACACCAAGGACTAGTGGGAAACCTATGCGAGCAGAAGGATGACAGTACAACCTCACTATTTTCCACCACACCCAATTGAAATTCATTCAGGGATTCCATCAAGGAGCAGTACTACCCTATCAAAAGCTACAAGGATAAATACATAAAGTAGACAACGCTGCAATAGGGAAAGGACAAAGTTGGGTATCAATGATTCTGAGTGGACTTTAGTGCTCAAATACCATGGATTCCTACATAAGTACATCCAGGACGAGATGGAGTTGTTTGACATCTCCTTGCAAGTTGCAACAACGCACCGATACATTTTCAAGAACAAGCAAAAGTTTAAACAAAAGAAGTGATACTTTGGATCTTCAAATCCAAATAACAAAGGACAAAGACAAGGCGGGGTGACCCAAGGCAATCCGTTGAAGCTACAAGAAAATAACACCACTACGAAGTCAAAGAAGGACACAGGAAAGTGGTTTGAGTTCCATAAGGGACCCACTCACAACATAAGTGAGTGTCAAACCAAGCAGTCGATGGTGGCCGAGTTGAAGGCTTCAGAATCAGATGCATGTTCCAACCTTGAGCAAGAACCAACGAGGGAAATGAGAAAGGGAAGCATATTATTGATGAAGAGGATAGCACCACTATTGCCACCGCCAAGATATAGAAGAATGAGCCTGAAGATACAGAGGAGGGGGAGTGTCTTTTCCACTCACAAATGTGGGTGATAGGTTCTCTTTTGCAATTCATTGTGGATAGTGGCAGCCAAAAGAACCTCATTTCAGCAGAGGTCACGAAGCAGCTGGGTGTACTGATCATACCCAACCTGCAACTATACAACATCAGGTGGCTTCACCAAGGACGATATCTTTGAGTTAGCTAGTAGTGTCGCCTTCCCTACAACATAAAGCCCTTCATAGATGAGGTATTGTGTGTTGTTTCTCCTCTCGACATTTGTAATGTATTATTAGGAAAACCATACTTGTGGAAACGACATGGTCTATATGAGTATAGACCTCATTTTGTGATTATTTATTTTGGTAATACATTATACAAGATACCGGAGGTAGCCCGACCTATTGCGACCTCTTTGATCTCTGTTAAGAAATGCAGTAAGATCATCTCCCAAACTAGGAAATTTATTTTCTTTCTGGTTCACTATCAAAGTAAGGGGAAGATCGTAGCCACATCCATGGCCCCCGAGAAGGGTTCCTCCAAGCAGTAGAAGCAAGTGGATATGCTTATTAAAGA
This sequence comes from Pinus taeda, assembly GCA_000404065.3. Classification (NCBI taxonomy): domain Eukaryota; kingdom Viridiplantae; phylum Streptophyta; class Pinopsida; order Pinales; family Pinaceae; genus Pinus; species Pinus taeda. The sequence goes on from APFE031380718.1 coordinate 103,556, forward strand.
ATACAGGGACATCTGCTCCTCAAAAAACAATTCTTTGGAGCAAAAAACTCCCCCTTCCTTGGATTTAACCTACTGTTCAATGTAAATTGCCTTCAGCCATACTGGCCACCATTGTTGGACACATCTGACATTTCAGAACAATGCACACCAACAGAGCTCAACCTAGACTGCATGGAACATGCCACAACTAATTAGATCATGGAAACACAGATCAAGGACACTCAACAACACAGGATACAACTATATCGAGTTGTCAAAATAGGCCAACTCATTCACGAGGGACTAAGTTTAGCAGAAGTTTCCTCATCTCATGGAAGAATTCAACACAGTGGGGATGATTTATTCCTAAGGGGGGAGGACTGATCCAGGTGGATATTTGTGGCCAACATCCTATTCCACTTGGAACCTCACCATTGTTTCTTTTAGTTTCCTTAATTGTAGCACAATTTACTATTTTTGGTAGTTTTTTGGATCCTAAAATTTCGGAGCCATTTTTATTCCCTAAATGAAACTTTTTTTTGAAATATTTCTCAACAATTGCCTTAGATATTGTATTGAACACTATATTCCTCAGAAAGATCTTTCCAACAAGGTATCATACATGTCAAATGGAGATAATATGACCAAGTTATGACCCTGGGAAGTTGGCTACCCAACTAACCCCAATGGGACCCATAAACCCTTCGTTTTACATTTCCTCGGGTTAGGGTTTTTGTTGTTTGGGGTTTTATCTCATTGTTCCATAATAAAAAGGTCCTTGAGCCTCATTGTAATTCAGTTTAGAGGCATGTAGCCGCCACATCTCTTCTCAGAGATAAGCTACCATCGCCTAAGCTAGTATTATTTCCATTTTGTTTGTAAGCATATTTCAATATTTGATATTAATGAAATGAAGTGTTATTTCTACTGCATATCTGTATTTATGGTAATATTTGTAATTTTTTACTTTCCCATTTAAATATGGATCAAGGAGGGTGGGTTGATACACTCAAAGAAAAGAATGCTCACATAAATATAAGTTTTATTGTTTCTTTTATTTTTGCAAGGCACAAGTCTTCCAGAAGATGCAATTGATCCTGATATCGATCCATATTATGTTGTGCCTAGTTTAGAAATATGAAATGATGATGACGAGGTAGATGGAGAGGACCCTAACATAGACAATGGTGATGATGACATTAATGGTGATGATGATGATAGACATGATGATAGGGATGAGAAATTTGTTGGTAGTAGCCAATGACATTGATCATATAGACTCCATCATGGATCATTATTGACAAATCATCGTGATGCCTCTTTTCATGTTTATTATAATAGGTATCATTTTCACCTTCAATACCATATTGAGTTGTATCATTTTGACATTTATCATTTTGACTTATATCATTTAGACATGTATTATTTGATCTTGCATTATGTGTAGTTGGTCACAGAGCAATTGTTTTGTTTGTTAATAATATAAAAATACCAATTATAGTTAAAAAAAATAATTGTCTTGTTACTTTATTCCAATGTTGTTATGTTGTATGTAACTATAAGAAACTAGAAATATCTTTACTCTATAAATCTCTATGAGTTTTTAAAATGGAATAAGAATGTAGCTCTAAAATGGAAGTAAAATTCACCATTAAATTGGAAGCCATACTTGGACCCACTACTAGCTCTAAATAGGAAGCTAAATTGGTTGCTTGATAGGAAGTGAAAATGGAGGCCAATTAAGAGGCAAATCCTAACACTAAAAGGAAGCAAACCTGAGACCTAAAAGAGAAGCAAACGAAAGCACTAAACATGAAGCAAACCTTGCAACTAAAAGGAATAAAACCATGAGGCTAACAAAGATGCAATTCTACAAGAAAAAATGAACCAATAACGGAAGCGAAACTAGGACATCAAAATAAACATTGGAATAAAAACTTGGCTTTATCCAATAAGCAAAAAAGTATGCTATTTAGGTAGAAAACAAAGAAGTAATAATAAAAGAAATACTAGTAGCCAAACTTGGAATTACCTGAGAAGCTAAAATAGAATCAATTCCAATAGCAAACAAAGAAGTACTAATGGAAGCAATATTACAAGCCAAACTTGGTGCCCCCTAAGAAGAAAACATAAACCATTTAGGTATAAAACCAACAAGTAATAATGGAAGCAATATTAGAAAAAACAAAAAAAAAAACTATAATGGAAGCCATATTAGAAGCTAAAGAAGATGTCGTAATGGAAGAAAATCTAGAAGCAAAAAGCGATGCCATATTTGAAGCAAAACTAGAAGCAACAAATGACATCATAATGGAAGCATAACTGGGTGTAAATTAGGAAGGAAAAAAAGAATTTATTTTCAATGACATACCAGAAGTAAAACAAGAAGCAAAATTGGGAGTGAAACTAGAAGTACAAATGGATGGAAAGATGGAAAAAATAATTATTAGTATTAAAACTAGTGTTATTTTTGGTGCTATTATGAGCGCCATTTACAACACCCAACTAAAAATGCATTGTAACATTGGGTTTTGTGTTGCCAATTGAACCCAATTTTCAAGCTCACATATAATATTTTTATATATTATTTTTGGCCTTAATGGCCTATTTTGTTAGAGTGAGAATAGCAAATGCACTTAGTAGAAGTTTGCAAGATGTTCACCTAGAAGCCATAGGAACTTTCTCCATTGAAATCCATGAGAGTATTAAAGAAAGGTTGATAAATGATGAACATTACCAACAAGTGAATAAGTGTTGGAAGGAACAACCAGATGTTGATGCATATCAAAAATTTAAAATTTATTAAAACAATGTCTTTGTTCTTTGTATTCGAATAATAAAATTCCAACTCTATTAAATATCCAAAATTTTAATTAAATATAAACTTACTAATGTCATATGTATTAAATATACAAATTTATGATTAACATAAAATCAAAGTTTTGTAAATCAAACTTATTAAAAAAATGCCTTTTCTCTTTTTATACAACTTGAGGTGTTGGGTCATGCTTTGTGTGTCATGGTGCAGGGTTTAATTGTATGAAATTGGTAAACAAGAATTTCACAATTTATGCTCATTGATAAATATAGTTCGATGATATAACAATAATTCTCATGATAAAGGTCTTGACGTTTGAGAAAGAGAAAGATAAAATTCATGAAAGATTACATTATCCATCTTTAAGGATCTCCTTCCAAGGAACATACAAATGATTTTATTAATACATGCATTGAATTTCGAAACAAAACCTTCATGGATAATGTGATGTGTTAAATAGTGATTAAACTTTAGAATATTCTTTTCCCATTTTGATGGAAACTTATTTGGGTGTTATCAATTAAATGAAAATCCTTTAACCAAAAAAAATTCATGATATAAAACAATATAATTTTTTTTTGAATTATAACAACTTTTCGAAAATAAAATTATATTTTTTTGGTAAGCAATTGGAATTTTTATGTTTCATATTTTTAACGCGTATTCTAAATTGTAAATATATTTTTATTTTTTACATTCCATGGGATGAAAATATTGAAAACATTGACAACAGAAATGAATAAAAGTAAATCACATTAAATTATGGATTTACTAAAAGTTTGCTGATTATAAATAATCTAGTTGTCTTTAGTGCAATTTTTTGGAAGTTTTTTTGAAGGTTTTCAGGTTTAATTTCTCTAAAATCCAGCAAGAATGTTTTGAAATCACAAGTTTGATGGGTAACTCCTACATAATCCAAGTGCCCCAGGAGTTTTTCAAGGTGTTGAATCCATATATACAGTTAGAAAACCAGTTTAAATAACACAAATTATGATTCCACCTTACAAAAGACAACTCCATAAATAATTAAAAAAATGAAAAATAAAAATGTCACTCAACCATTTCAAATTCAACCTCAATAAATACTTGAAATATTTCTATAAACATTCTATGGGGCCTGGTGAGGTGGATATATGTTTTGTTCAAGCTGAGTTTCCTATATTCGCCATTTGAAGGGTGTGAGAGTCAAAATTTAGAAAGAATAAATTCATTTCAAACGAATAATAAAAGATATGAATAGAACCTCTCCATAAATGATAAAATTAATGAAGGCATGCTCGCCACATTGACAATGGCAGAGGTAATACTACGATCACTTTCATTACCCAATCAAAAGCAAATGGAAAATGTTATTTAAAAACATAACCGCCTGTTATTTTCAATACAACAAAAATAAGCTGTGTGAAATTGTGTTCCTAACCATGTTGCCCAACTCTGTGCACTTGTCTTCTAATGAACCAATTGGGATTTCATTATACTCTCAAATTAATTATTTTTGGTTTTATTTATTAGGAGTGGTGGTAGGTTATTTGTTAGATTTTTTTAAAGATTTTTTTAGTGTTTTTTGTTTTATAAAATTATTCAGAAATTGGTAGGAATTTGCTAGAATCACAAGTTTGAATGGTGAATTGGCTCAGAGGTTTTTCACGGGAGATGAATTCATATAGAGTCAAAAACCTAATTTAAACAACAAAAATGAATATTGGACAAAAACAATGAACCAAATCTCAATAAAAATCACAAAAAATCTAATAGTTAGAAAATTCCATTATGATTTTTTGAAATATAATAACCCTCAAGAGAGCTAGGGCTTGACCCTAGTCTGTCGATCTTTGTCTAGATCAAATATGAGAGTCCTAATTAATCCCCATTGCTTTTGCTTTGACAGTGCCTTCTTCAGATTTATTTTCTATGTCTTTCAATTCGTAGTGCAAAGAAACACGAGAGGATTCTCCAAACTTAGGAAAAAGGGAAGAGCAGCTAAATCCTATGGAAGATGGACTATCACGGGATGATAGGATAGACCACAGAAATGAAGAAGATTTCAAGAACCATAAGCAGAATATTTAGCCAAAATCATAAAAAAAACAAGATAGATACAAATCGGGAAGAAAGGGAAATATGTCTAACCAAGAAGAACAAGAAGTCAAAGAAAAATAAAACCAAAATAACAATTAATTTATGTATTGCAGATACATAAAATTCTTAGGAGTTTTTTGGTTAGTGTATAAATATAGTATTTTATATAGAATAGTGTGTTGGAGAGGAGGGAAGATAAAACGATTTATTTGGAAATCTTGGACAGTAAAAGATGTACATGAAGAAATTGATGTAACAAGTTCTGGTCTGCAAACCAAATCTCTTATAATATAACACCCCAAGTCGTTGTTTAAAAAAATAAAAAAATAATCCAAAAAATAAAAAAATAATCCATTATGATAAAATATAATAGTGAAAATATATCAAACACTAAATTTAAAGACAATCTATAACATTTTTATCACAGTTTTATATTGAGTTAAAAGAAAACAAGGATATCTAAATGTTCTGCATTTTTGTTTGGTATATTTTTTCTTTCCAAATTTGTAAAAACTAATGAAAAAAATAAAATTGAATTATTAAATCAATATAAATTATTTATTTTATTTTAATTGTAAATTTATTTATCTATTCTAAAATTACATTACATTTTCGTTAAATTTAAATTAAAAAAAAAACAATCAAACTTTGGACAATTGTTTCAAAAAATATATATTAAAATAAGTTAATCTAATAAAAAGTCATATCAAATTTATACTTGTTTATGACTATAATGGTTAATCATTTTTTTTTACTTTGTTTCAAAGTGGTAGATTAACAATGTGTTTTTAGTTTATTTTGTCTTGTCTTTTAGCAATTAGTAAAATTGAAATTTTAAGTTGTTGAGTCTACACTATTAGGGTTTTAATTATTTTTTTCTGCTAGATTTTTCCTGTGTATTTTGTCTAAGGGAATTTTTCAGAAATTGGTAAAATTATAACTTTAAGTTGTTGAGTCTACATAAAATGCCTCCCTCATGCCTCTTTATAAGGATGTGAATTTATTTCTGCATTCAAAAATGTAATTTAAAGACTAGCCCAATACTATTTTATAATTTTAAATTGTTACTTCTACATAATAGCAGTGCTTCAAGAATTTAATATAGAGAGTCAAATTTATTTTTGCATTCAAAAACGTAATTTAATGGCCAACGTTAGTGGAATGATAGTTTAATTTCCTTAAAAGTGATTTCTATCTTCCACCCCTCTACATGAAATTTACGCCCAAAACTTGATGAAAACCAAACTCTACACAAATCAATTTATCTGCACCTCATAAATAACCTATTCTTACACTTTTAATCACTAAATTGTTATAATTTCATAAAAAATTATAGCTTATTTAGCGACTGTGTTATAAGGACAATGAACAAGGAGCATTCAAGCTATAAAAGCTGAGATATGACTATATATGATGGAAATTTGAAATGATCCAATTAATTAAATGCTTCTAAACCATGAAAGACCAGCAATAAGTTCACATGCCACTGATATTTCAGCATATGTATTAAAATATCAAATATCAAATTTTGAAATGCTTCAAATAAAGTAACAACTCCTACTTATTCATTGCTTATTAATCACTATAGTGAACAAGAAACGATGGGAGGCAGTAAGTCCTTGCGAGAGGACCTTGTTAACCTAGTTTGTAAGTGGACTTTGTCAATCTAGCAAGCCTTACAAGCATGTTCTTTCTTGCTCCAAATCTAGTTTTGTGTCCGTTATGATGTTTAGACTCCAGACTGCATCATTTAATAATGAAACTTCTTTCTGTTGATGGTCAAAGTGCATCATATAAAAATGATGTGTATAATTACCTCCCTTGATCTAACATTACATTATAAAATTTAGAGATACAAATAAAATACAATATTTTTTTTTATAAAATAAAAATGTATAGAGCGAAAATGTCCAGTCTAACCAAAATATGTGTAGCGCTGATTTTTGCACCCCCAATCAAAAAAATTAGAGAAAAAGATTACACAACAGAAAATTTTCAGATGCAAAAGTAAATTGACAAAGTCGTGCAATACAAACTTCAAAATGCTGACACTATAGTAGACAAATGAAATTTGAGAGGGCACCAAGATGCCCAACATGTGAAATATACGAATTCGTTTAGGTTGTAGACACGAGATTTTTCCGCATACACTAAACATGAAAATTTTCCACGTATATTATAGAGGTTCTTAAATGTACATAACAAATTATTTTTTAAATTTGAGAAGTTGAATTTAAAATCTTTTATTTATTTATCCAACAGGATAGCATCACCATACTTGTTACATGGGCTTGAAGGTACCGGCATGCTGAAATTGAAATCATCTATTCCAGGTTTGTGTGATTATGGCTTTCTGAATGTATTTTCTTAATAAAAGAAATGGACTAGTTAAGCTAGAGTTATGGAAAAAAAATACCACTACATCACTTCCCAATTCGGGTCAAACTGTGTTTTACAGCATTGCCTCTGATCGATTAAACATAACCTTTAGTGATACCTCTACCTCTGCTTAAGCTACCTTTGTCCGTGCTCTTTCCTATGCTCTTTTTCTTATGGCTTTGCTTATAATGCCTACGTCAACTATGGGTTGACCGAACCACGAAGAAATATGCAATAGGAAAAAGCCCATTTGAACTGGTAGACAGAACGAATGTCACATTTCCCATTCATCTTAAGATTCTAGTATATAAATTAATGTACCATTTCACCACAGACAAGGAAGTAGTTCAAGCAAGAATAGATTGGTTAGTAGAGTTGGATGAGATTTGCAGGTATGCTTAGCAAAAAAGAAAGAAATTGATAGACAACAAAAGAAAAGATCACTGGGGAGGGGAGTTGTTGTCCTACTAGGGGCAGATTTGCAAAGATGCAAGGTAAATGCTAACTAAATCTATTTATATATTTTGAATTTATGTTGATAATGAAGTTAAGAAAGCCATCACAACCTTCCCTCACATTTCAATGTGAGTGACATAGAGGGTTTGAAATAAAATTATGCCTTTAGAAACCATGAATAACATTTCTCTTACTTTACCAAGAACTAAAACAACATTTCTCTTACTTTACCAAGAACTAAAACATATGTTCTTGAAGCGCATTTTGATTATAAATTCAGTATTCGTTCCTTGCATCTCAGTTTGCAAAAAGCTAAATATGTTTCTATATTAATAAAACAGGCAAAAATCTAAATCTATTTCTATATTAATAAAACAGTCTTAGTGACTAATTGCAATCATTAAATGAAGTGTATCCTTGGTTGAAGACATATATAATGTGTTTATTTCAATGGAATCCTTATGCACTTCTCCCAATGTGCCTCTCATACATCATATCTAAGGATGTTTTGTAATTGCCAGCAGTTCTAAGTTTTATTTCATGTTGTTTTATTGCACTGTTATATGTGATCAAGTGCAAATTTGACAACTTTGAAAATTTTTAGACAAATTCAATTTGCAGACAAATTTTAATGTTATAGATTTGAATTGATAGTCATTTGATGAACACATGAGGCAGATTGATGGTTTTTTATAGACAAGGACACAAGAGAATAGGACATGAGCTCTCCAAAATTTCCTTCTCAAGGATATTGTGAGAAATTGCCCCAAATAAGCAACAACATGCAGGGAGAATGTTTTGATATGGACGCTGAATATCCTGAATCTCTTGATACAATGTTTCTTGTTCCATAAGTAAATGTGGGGAGTGCTTCATTTGATTGTAGTGTAGTGCAATATCTAGACGGACTAATGAATTACACAACTATTCAAAGGATCAAGCTTCAGAAGAGCAAGTTTTTGAAGAGCAATGTTCAAAAGTGTGTGATTCAGAAAATCAATGGTATTTCAATGGAAGCTACAAAGTACAGTTTGAAATGATTTCAAACTATACTTCTAGAAGCCATGAAAATCTTGCTCAAAACATTTGTTAGAAAACAAATTTTACTTAACCCAAGATCAAATTTAGCAAGATTTTGCCAAAACTTTTGATTTTAAAAAATGATAAATATATATGCCTAGTTGGAGGGAGCACCTGTGATATTCCACAAACAAAGACTCATACTTTATATATCTAAATAAAATGAGTTCTCATTAAACAAAATGTATCTTTCGTGTTTTAGGTGCCAAAAATATTGGTATTCAAAACATTTAAAACAAAATAAAAGAAAGTTAATATATTGTAAATGTCCGTGTAGCCCCTTTATAGACAAAACAATGGCGAAAGTTCTATTATTGTAGCCTAAGTCATTTAAACTTGTTGGAATGTTTAGCCTTCAAAGTAGCAAACCTAGTGGGTGTAGTGAGAGCAATGCTAGTTGAGCATATATGCTCTATGTATTGTTTGCGTGACTTGAACCCATGTGCCTTCAAGTCCTTTGGCATGATTTTGGTCCTTTTAACCATAACATCAACATTTATCTTTTTTTTTTTGTGGAAATTAAAACATTATCAATAAATATGAAAATCCACATAGATATAATGAAAATATGTAGACCATTTAACGAATATGAAAAGACAATGCATTGTCTAGTTATCAACAAATATCAAAATCTATATAGATATAATGAAAATATGGGGAACATGTAACGAATATGAAAAGAAAATGCATTAACTAGTCATAAAAAAATATCTCAATGTTATTATGAGCTAAGATATATAGTATATAACTTACCTCTGTTAATTTGTCTTGAAGTCTAGGTGAACGTCATAATGGTTGAGGAGAATGTGATTTTTGATGAGTATCATGTCCACCATCATACATGTGAAAAGGTGTTTTAGGAGATGTATATTCATTACTCTGAACATTAGATTATACACAGATATAAGTATGTGACTCAAATAGAATTAAATAAAAAAATATGATAAAATTATAAGAGTATAAATGAATATAATCTTACCTTGCATTGTGACATTGGACGTGAAGATGGTTGTAGCATTTGAGCCATTTCATTTCCATTCTTCTTAAGGCTTCGACAATTTTCAAGGGTTTTCATTGATTGTAATGGTTCCAAAGGGAACACCTGCACCATAAAGAAGAAATAACATACACACACACACACACATAATCAAAACAAATCAAGGATAATGATATAGAATACAGAACATCAATTTCTCATCCCATCATTATGGTAAAACATAACAATTTATATATTAATGCTTTTTGTGGAATAGGTTATATGGATTAAAAAATTTAAAAAATTACTGGCCTAATAACCCCTTGAAAATCTTGAAATCTAGGCAAGCGTCGTAATAGTTGGTAGCTTGAGTTTAGGGAATTTTGTTGATTAGGCTATGCATATCAATAACAATGAGAAATTAGTATGCAATTATAATAAATATAAATATTATTTAATGTTAAAATGCCTAAAAAATTAATATATGCAAAAAAATGGACTCAACTTTATTGTCCTTATCATGATTAGTTTTATCAAAGTTTAATATATGGTTGTGCCCATCTAATCCTTCTTCCCCCACATCATTAGGAACCTCAGTCCTTACTTTCTCTTTTAAAGCAATATCTATGAGCTTCATTGTCTCCATACGTATACGACATAGACTCTGATCCCAACGTTGAATTTTTTCACAAATTTTTCGCTTTGAAGTATCATTAAGTTGATAAAATGTAACAACTGACTATGAAAATAAGTTTCAATAAATTTAGTCCAAAACAATAAATTCATATTAATAAAAAACATATACAGATAAATACTAATAAATACTTACAGCTGAAAGAATTTCTTCATTGACAATATTAATAAAAAAGCATATACAAATAAATACTAATAAATACTTACAACTGAAAGAATTTCTTCATTGAAAAATCTTTTATATGCTTGTTGTCGTGCACGACATAGCCTTGCATCTAAATCATATTGTATTTTTGCATTTTTCCTTTTAACTGCACTTGTTGATTTGACCGCCCATGTAGCATTTGCATCTCTTACTCGACCTCTTTGACATTGAGGAATTGGTGGGAGATTGTGTGTGGTAGCTCGATGATGATTGAGGCCAGATATCTTAGAACGACTCAAGTTCCCCGCATAGCAACCAACAAGCCAAGTGAACACTTGTTTGGTGCCTTTGATAGTTACCTCCCATTCAGGTCTATTTTCCTCCATTTTCTTACTTCCTTATAAATGAATATGTAAACAATAGTGTTGTTAAAAACATCATAAAAACACTTTAAAGTAAAAATCAATATTCATATCTATTTCTTGTGGTTATCATAACTATCAACTTTTACAAAATATAAGCCAAAATATTTAAAACAACTCTTCAAGATTCTTGTTATATCAATTTGCATGATTTGTAAATGTTACAGTTTTAAGTTCTTGTTAGATCAATTTACATGCTTTGTACATTTGACAACATTAAGTGAACACAAGTTTGGATAAGTGGACTCATTGGATTGCCTCCATCAAATGGTGTCCTACCTCAATCCATGGGAAAATATAATATATAATATATAATATGTTACTACTACATGAAATTTACTAAAAACTTTATTGAAAAATGTCTTCCCCTAACATAACCTCTATTGCTCGAAAAAATTCGGCTCTATTGTTAACTTTATTTGTTAATGTGTTTGTATGATATTTACTAAAACTTTATTGAAAAATGTTCAAACGCTTCATCAAGCGTTTGTTGTAGTTGCTTTTTTGGTGGTACAGATGCTTCTTAAACGTCTTGTGATGGTTGTGTGAATGTATTGGATGGTTGATGTGTGAGGTTAGAATAACTTTAAATGCATGTTAATTTTAAGTCTCAGAAGTTTTTAATGAATCCCCCCATTTATATTGCATGAATTTTAACTTGGTTACCTTAGTCAGTCTCAAGGGAAAAATTGATGCCCTTCCCTGTTCCGATGCGATGATGTTGTCTGACAATTAAAGAAAAATAGAAGTGTAGTTTGCAATAAAACTTATACTATATTTACATTTTGAGATTTGTCCTCGTCCCCAATGTAAAAATTGCCGCAGAATTTCTAATCATTCTGTCGAAGAAAAATTAAGCAATCACTTCTCTGACTGATCGTAGATTTGTTGTGTAGGAAGACCAAATGTGATTGATTTCCCCTTAGGACCTTGGATGCGTGGCCTAAAATAAATCTTTCTTGTGCTTGCCACTGAGGCTGTAGCGGTTGATGCTAATACCACGGATTCAAATTGTTTGCTTATTTTGAATGAAGATCGGGCTAGGAAACCTGATATATTGCACAAATTCAAGGGATATAGAGGTGGATGGAGCATTACAAACAAACATTACTGGGTTGTAAGATTTCTAAACATAAATTAAGATAATGAGCACAGAAAAGGGAGTGGCCAATGATATTTTGAGAGTTTTCCCATTGGTCACACACCATTATCTAGACCAAACCTAAGCCAGTGTTAAATTCACAGAGATATATTTTTTCATAAAAAGTGCCTTATTTCAGTTTTCTTATAGGTTTGGTAAGTTACCTCTGCATTTGAAGCAATTTACTTTTTTTCTAACTGAAATCTGTGTAGCTTTGAGAAATTTCCACTTTCACCTTAGGCAATTATGATTTATCATTTAGTAGCAAAAATCACTTTCTGGCTGAATATAAACACTCTTCTTAGTGACATAGTTTAAACAGATTGCCTGTTTAGGGCCATGGCCAGTGTTGACCAAGGACCTCAAACTTTTATAAAAAATTGTCAGCCATGGATCTCGAAAAAGTCAAGAAAGTGGTTGAGTGCAAATGTTATGAGCCAAGGCTTGGAATCTGTTTATTTTTCTGAGAAAACTGATGAGTGCTAGCAATGGAAAACAACAAAAATAAACAAAGTTGTAGTAATCACTAGAATCAGCATCAACAAGTTCAACATTAACTAAGAAATACATGTTTCAAAGTAGACGGGGAGGCAACGTTGCATGCACTACATGGGATCACCCTCTATAATTTCTGTTCGCTCGTGTTCTGTTGGGAATTTGTTCAATGGTTCGATTGCTAGTGATGTGGGTGAGCTCCGAGATTTTGGATTTGAGAAGAATATTATAGTGGTTGGTAACGCGTTTAAATGCCATTAAATGCGATTAATACTTGTAGTTCGTCGCTGCAGTGGAGGC
>APFE031380719.1:0-13555 GCA_000404065.3 Pinus taeda
AACATGTTTGTGATATGAAGACTATGCATGTAGGGCATGCAATGAAGATAGTTGGTCATTTGTTTCATGGTCATGTGTCAAAGGTGTAATAACAAGTTGTGACCTTAAACAATTTATGATTCGAAATATGTTGTGGTTACTTAGTCTGCAAAATATATGATCGTGGAGTAAGTTTTTGATATGGTACGTTGGAGTGGCAATCTAGTGCACAATTGTGATTTAATTATGTGCCCAGAATACTATGGTGTGTTCTAGTGCCATGCATCATCAATGATGACGACCTAATTTCCTTGTTTTGGTGTGTTGATGGGGTTTCTTTCTCAAATTTTCTATTGTGTTTCTATACTTATATCTCCCCATGATCTAGCACAATGATGGTAAGACTATAGCATGTTTAATTAAAAGGTGTAAGCATGATTTAGAAATTCTTGTAGCACTTTGGAGGATGTGAAGTTGAGTGTCCAATTAACACTAATATAACTTATGCTGGTAGCCCAATATAGTACAAAGTGCATCCGACCTACTGATATGGTTATTCCTACTATAACAATGTTGTCTTTGGAGAGTTGAATATATCGATATTGTCACAATCATTAATTGTCCTTTATGAGAACTAGTTTCTAGATCCACTTTTATTGAAAATTCATATGTAAAAGGTAACAATAAATACTCATAGATATTATGACATAATTATTTTCAGGGATAATACTATCTATGATTGTTTATTATTTGTTTCAATAATGATTATAGTATATCATGGGTGCTCTTGTTTTTATGATTTGTGGAACAATTCATGAGTTTGTTTTCCATTGTTAATACTTGACAAGGGCATCTATAGTTCTTTCATTTCCTTAGTATTTGGTAGCGAAATAAGTGTTTCTAATAAGAATTGATTAACCATTTTTTCACTCAGAGTTAGTATATTGTTAAACTGTTGTTTCCTAGGAAAATAATATTGTAATTGTATGCTTGCTTACTTATATGAATAAAAATGAAAACATATTGCTAACTTGTTGTTATTTACAAGGATTAGTGATTATGATATTGTGATAGGGTTGATCATAGGATGATTGTCCTCTTGCATTAAAATTACTATTGTTAAGCATGAAACTGATTATTTTTTATTTAGGCTAAGTTTATTAATATTGTGTTACCGATCAAAGATAAATTTTTTAAAGGGTTTGTACTAAGTTTGAACTTTGTTCTAAAAGGAGTGGATCGAGTATCAGAATTGATGAAAGGGAGGTCCATGATGAATTTTGGGGTTTGTGCCTACAATTGGTTGGTGCTTTCTGTATGACATGAGGTAGTAGGTGCTTCCTGTTGGTAGGTTCCAACAAAATGGTGCAAGGGAGTGTGTGCTTTCTGCTCATGGGTTCACTTCAACATATAGGGGGATTTTAAGATACCATTTGAGACAATTTTTGTATAAATTGTCTTAAATTGAGGCAAAAAAAGATTGTGTATTGTCTTAAATATTTTCTTGAGGCGGATGTCACAAATTATTGTCTTAAAAATTGTCTTTGTAAATACAATATATAATACAAGCATTAATTTATCTTAATAAGTTGGTGTCTCAAATTATTGTCTTAAAAAAATTGTCTTTGTAAAGACAATATATAATACAAGAATCATTGTCTCTTAAGAGACAATAATGCTTGTATTATATATTGTGTTTGCAGAGACATTTTTTTAACACAATAATTTGAGACACCCCCTTAAAGACAATATATAATACAATACACATTGTTTTTTCTCGTAAAAATTGTTTCAAATATTGTCTTAAAAATCCCTCTTCATTTTTGTCTCTTTAAAGAAAATAATTGGGATTAAATACATATTGAATTTATAGAGACATTGCGTCATTAATCCTAGTTATTGTCTCCCTAAAGACAATAAAAAATTATATTTAAAGACAATACAATATCACTTTTGTCTCTTTAGAGACTATAAAATAATGAATCTAGAAAAATATCACCATTGAAATAAATCAAAATAAAAAGTATTTAATTAAAAAAAGCAATAATATCATTGATTAACTCATGTTAGGATGACCACCAATCTCCTACTTATAAGTCAGGTGCTCTTCTATTGAACTAAAACCCTTTAAAGAATGATCTAAGTTACGATAGTCATCAAAATTGGTTTTAAATGTACATATGTATATTAGCCAAGGATGTATGTAGAGAATATATAAAGCTAAAAAAACTTATAAATAATATGTGAAACTTACACAAGAGTAAATAAGTTGATTGGTGTGAAATTTAATCATGATTAGGTTTTACATTTAAATATTAGAAAACAAACATTAACTATTGTATATTTCAACATTTAAACTAAGTCGTACTAGTAAAAAGAGAAGTGTAAAAACAAATTTACAACAATGAAACATATAGCATCGCATAAATTGTCAACCATGAAGTTGACAAAAGGAGGACGTTGTACCTAGAAGGTCAACATCAGACTCATTTGGAACACAATTTTTTTTCTAATGGTTGAGGAAGGCCTTAAAAATTGAGCATAACTCACTACAATTGTAAATTGTAGTTTTTAAAAATGAATATCAAGAGAGAAATCTTAAATGTGTGTGAGGCTCTGATTTGGTAAGAGCCTTAGGAAGGCCTAAAATATAGTTGCAAAACAAAATTAATTCCAACAAAGCACAAAACCCAATGAAAACTACATTAAGGCATGTAGCACATGTAGCTAAGCTAATCAAGTAGAACATATAAAATATGTATAACTAAAAGAAGACATTGATTCAAGTTATAGAAGGAAATTGGCATGACAACTTACAGATATAGAACTGAAATAAGACATTGATTCAAGTTATATAAGGAAATTATCAGGATAGCTTACAGTTCCTGTTAAGGTTGGTTCTTAAGTGTAGATTTTGCTATTGATAAGAATGTTGCATCAATGTGGTAATCCTCTTTGGATAATGTTTCAAAATAGGGGATACCTTCCGATTTACACCATGTTATTGGTTTTAGCTGAAACCTGTACCACAATTACACTGATATTACATTAGTAAACTTCAAATTGATAACAAGAACTCCTAAAATACATTGCAAGAAGTAATTATTTGCAGTAGTGCCAAATCAAGATGACATGATATGCTAATTTCCAATAATTACCACCATTGTTTCCACCATTCTCATCAATTTTGTTTCGCAACAACATATATGTAAAAGTGCCAAGTTGTGTCGGGCTAGCCTGAAGAAAGATACACCAATTCAAGGAGTCACTGAATTCGCCAGCGAGACAATTATTTGTTGATATCTATCCAAAGTCCACATGTTTATAGTTTTTCTTAGCATTAACAATCCAATAATCAAACAACAAAAAATACAAAATCATCAATCGACAAAAATACCTTAAGAGAACATTACAAGTAATCACTTTCAAACCCCAAAATGTGCTTTAACAATCTAATGAAAATTACAAGGAAGATATCAATGATAAAACCATTTTGATATTTTCTTATATTCATTAGATTCACTCCAATTTTGAATTGTGATGTTTCACTAACCTCTTGTCGATGTGGAGTAATGAAACCTAATTTCAATTTTGAATAATTATGTTTCACTAATCTCTTGCTAATATGGAATAATGAAACCTCATGTAGAAAATGTAACAAAACAAGAGACAAACCCATAAATAATAAGAAATGGAATATATAGCCTACTTGCATACCTTAGGAATGTGGATTATAGAATATTTATAAAAATATCCATTTGGACTAAGTCAAACTTAACAAAAAAAAATATGGACATAACTCAAATGAGGTGCATTTATTTGTTTATGCTATATATATAATAAGATTAGGAATCAATGATCATGCTGTCATTGAATAAATCCAATCCCTTTGAAACATTTAGCAAAGTTTGAACCTATTGCGTGATTTGACATAATATTTTTCTAGCCTCCCCAATGGACGTAGAGGTGTACTAAAACAAAAAAAAAAAAAGAAATAAGTCTAGTTGAATAATTGATGTTGAGGTGTGTGCATGAGACTCCGGGGTGGCCACATCTTTACAAGAGTGATCCAGAATTTGGAAACACATAATAGACACTAGTCAAAGGAAAACAAGTTCCAAAATTTCACCTCCAAGATGCATTGTTATGCTACCTAGGACACCTCTATGTTCCTTAAGTGAATGTACCAATATCATTTTTGAGGTGCACTACTCAGGTCACTCAACATCTTGGGGTAGAGAAAATAGTGGCAGTTCTAAAAAAGTATTTTTATTAGCTGAACCTTTGACACAATGTTCTGAAGTAGATAACATCATGTACTATCTGCGCAAGTGCCAAAATTACCATCAAGGAGAAAGGCCTATATACTCCTATTCCTACTTCTACTTGACCTTGGGAATCCATCTCCATGGATTAAATTTTAGGTCTTCCTTCTACCAAGCATAGCAAAAACTACGTTTTCATGGTTGTCGACGAATTCTCTAAAATGGTCATTCTAGCGACCTACAAGAAGAGTATCACATGAGAAGCCACTACTAAGATATTGTTTGAATGGGTGTGGGTACACTTTTGGATCCCACATTCCATTTTATCAGATCAGGAAAATAGGTTCCTAAGTAAATTTTGGTTAAGTCTATAGTCAATGCTCAACACCAAGCTCACTAAGTCCACGACTTTCCACCCCCAAATTGATGGCCAACAAAGGTCATGAATAGGATGATCATACACATTTTATGCATGTACAACTCAAAGAATTGACACACATGGGATGAAAGCCTCCCCTATTTCAAGAACAACTAAAATATAGGTCTCCATTTCTTAACTTGCCACAACCCTTTTTCAGGTGGGATTGGGATTCTAACCACTATGTCCCATTGATGTGGCCATACCATTTGTAGCAACTCTCGTAGATTTGGATCATGTCTAATATGAAGCTAACAAAGCTAACAACTTCATTGAGTGCATTCAATACATCCACCAATAGGTCCATCAAATATTGGACAAAACCAATGCTAAGTACAAGCAATGTCAAGATCACCCTCAGGTGCCACACAAGTTCTAGGTAGGTGAAAAATTTTGGTTACATTTGTGAATGTAGTGCCTCGCTGATCCCCACTATAAGCTTCACCCACTTTGATATGGGAACTACACCATAACTAAGGCTATAGGGAAAAATGATTTTGAGCTCAATGTTCCACTTTTTCCTCGCCTACAAATAGTGTTTATGTGAACTACCTTTGACAACACTTTCCACGATTACTAGACACATCAGAAATTGTGGAACATGCCACAAATTATCATATAATGGACACACATATCAATAATACTTGCCATCAAAAGATCCAACTATACCAGGTTGTCAAAGTTGGCGAAATCCTAAACCAACAAAAGTTTCCCCATTTCATGGAGGAAGTCAACATAATGGGGAACATTGCTTCCTCAGGGGGGAGGACTGATATAGGTGGACATTGGTGGCCACTTGCCTATTCCATTTTGACTCCCACTATTATTTATTTTAGTTTTTTTAGCTTTTTTAATTGTGTCACAATTTACTATTTTTCGCAGTTTTTTGGGTTGTGAACTTCCAGGCCCATTTTGATGCTGTAAATGACCTTTTTCTTGGAAAATGGCAAAACATGAGCCTTGAAATTATGTTTTTAGTCAGAAGTTGTAGTCATTAGGTATATCTTTTGAAAGAGGTATTGTACACGTCAAACGAAGCTTGCATGCCAAATTTACTGATTGGCCAATGTTTTTGAACATAGGGATTACTGAGATTGGCGAATGTTTTTAAACTTCAAGAAAATTTTCCATCCTTAAAATTCTGGGGAGAATTTGTGTGCAATGGAGAATGAAAGGACTAAGGGAGTATCTAAACCTTGAATCTCCATACCCAAGAGTTTAGCAACATGATGGTAAGATTACTTTGCATGATGTAAATGGAATTCCAAGGCCAACAAAATTCCTTTCAACAACACATTCATATCTTCTTTTTCTTAGTAATGGATCCCCATGAGGTCATGCATGACCCAAAGATGGTCACCCTAGATGGTTAACTCACGTGCTTCAATATCTTCCACCATTACTTTGAAGCGGTGTGGAATATTGCAATCAAAATGTTCACCTCCATACACATGCCACGAAGGGTGCGAGCTCGCCCATGTTGTAGAGAAGACATATGAAAATATGTGAAGCTAAGTAGAGTAACCACATTCACCCAACTCAAGGATTTGAGAGCCATATTGAAATCCCGTGATATTTTAATAAGAAATGAGGGTGGTTATACAACAACCACCACCACCACCACCATGCTCCATACTTGAGAAATGGTGGAATGTGAGCAAGATGTGTCGTTTAAATCCAAACTTAGGTTTATAGATTAATTGAAGTTATTGAATGCTTGTGTTGTCGAACTCACACCCAAAATTGAGGGAATATTTTAGTATGTTTATTTATAAAAATATATTTTAAATTATAAAAAAAATGTTAATATAATATATATATGAGAGCCTTTATATTCGAAACTATAAAATAGGGTTTTGATAAAAATAAGAAATATAGAGTCTTTATTATAATGCCATTTATTAATAAAAGGATTTACTGAGAATTAAGAAATCTATTTTGAGAGTTATTTATCGTCTAGTAAAATTAGAAGTATTCTTTGATATTCCATCAATGCATGTACTATGTCATAAGTTCATTAAATGAAATTATTATAAATAAAAGTGATATATAGACATCACATAAGAGTTAATGTAAAAAAATAAATCCTTTTTTGTGAGTCTGTGATGGTAATTCCAAATGAATTGCTTGTTTGCATTAAGAGGTCATTTATAAACACATTGAAGGGAGACTCTTGGAATATTATATTCTAGTGTCTCTTCACCTTCCTTATTTTTTTATTTACAATATTTACATAATTTCCCTAATCCCAAAGATTAGGTGCCAACATTCCCCCCTTAATATGAAGGGATCTTGGTGAGTCCAAGCATCATTCAAATTCTTTCAAACTTTTCTCTTCCAACGCCCCTACCCAATGCACTGATCTGTCAATACTCAGTTCTAGAGAATGATGAAATCAAGAGGAAATTTCAATATCTTTTGTATAAAGAGCACATTAGCCCAAGTACAGAAGAAGGATGGGACCTGGAAACTCTGTATTGACTATTGGGTGCTAAACAAGATCACTATCTGGAATAGATATCCCATCCCACACATTGATGACCTTTTGGACCAGCTTAAGGGGAAAAAATATTTCAACAAGATTGACCTGCAGTCCATTTATCGCCAAGTACATATCTAACCTTCCAATGTGTGGAAGAATTCCTTGAAATCCAAGGAGGGCCTTTTTGAATGGCTCATCATGCCTTTGAGGTTAACAAATGACCCCACGACCTTTATGAGGCTCATGGAAGACATCTTCCAACCTTTCACCAACTCATTTTTGTTGGTGTATTTGGATGAAATTATGACCTTCAACTATTGTATGGAAGAACACCTCCACCATATTGGACACGTCCTCCAAACCCACCGACAACATAATTTCTGTGTAAATTGGAGAAATGCACTTTTGGTATGATTCAGGTTCAATATCTCGGGTACATCATTGATGAGCTAGGTGTGCATGAGATACAAGTCATTTGGGATTGGCCAACCACAACCACTCTAAGAGAGTTACATAGCTTTCTAGTACTTACCAACTTCTACCACAAGTTTGTGTTGGGGTTCTCTTATATCACTTGGTCATTGAGTCAAGTCACCAAGGGAGGAGCAAAAGAAAAGTTCTTTTGATGTGAATCCCAAGAGAAGGAATTTTTCTGAGTTGAAGCATCACCTCTGCTTTGCACGAGTTCTCCCATACTAGCCTTGCAACAACCATTTCAGATAGAGACACATGCCTCCGACTATGTTATTGGTGTAGTTATTAATTGGGGCATCCAGTGGCATATGACAATGAGACACTTTCACACACTGTTTGAAAGTATCACACCTATGAGAAAGATATGCCTTCCTTGTGTACACATGCCGAAAATGGAAGCATTACATTTTGCACAAGGAAACGATCATCCAAATAGATCACTCATCCATATAATTCATATAGACGAAATGGAAGTTATAGAATGATTGCCATCAGAAATGGTCCACATACCTACAACTATTCCATTTGAACATTAATTACAAGAAGGGAAAAGCCAAAAATGTTGCAAACTACCTCATCCAACTGTTGGTCATGGCACTGACCACTGTGCTTGAATCTTATGGGCACAAGACTCTGGGGTGCCCTCATCATTACAAGAGTGATCAAGAATTTGGAAACACATACTAGAAACTACTCGAAGGCAAACAAGTTCCAAAACTTCACCTCCAAGCTGCATTGTTATGCCACCTAGGACACCTCTGTGTTCCTTAAGTGAATATACCAATATGGTTTTTGAGGTGCACTACTTGGGTCACTCGACATCTTGGGGTAGAGAAAATAATGGCATTTTTATAGTATTAGCCAAACTTTTGACACGTTGTTGCGAAGTAGATAAGATCCTGTACTATCTGCATAAGTGCCAAACCGACCCTCAAGAAGGAAGGCCTATATACTCCTATTCCTACTCCTACTTGACCTTGGGAATCCATCTCCATGGATTAAATTTTATGTCTTCCTTCTAATAAGCATAGCAAAAACTACGTTTTCATGGTTATTGATAGATTCTCTAAAATGGTCATTCTAGTGACCTACAAGAAGAGTATCACAGGAGAAGCCACTACTAAGATATTATTTGAATGGGTGTAGGTACACTTTTGGATCCCACATTCCATTTTCTCAGAGCAGGAAAATAGGTTCATAAGTAAATTTTGGTCAAGTTTGTAGTCAATTCTCGACACCAAGCTCACTAAGTCCATGACTTTCCACCCCCAAACAAAGGTTGTGAATAGGATGATCATACATATTTTACGCATGTACAACTCAAAGCATCGACAAACATGGGATGAAAGTCTCACATATTTCAAGAAAAGCTAAAATATAACTCTCCATTTCTCAACTCGCCACAACCCTTTTTTAGGTGGGATTGGGATTCCAGCCACTATGTCCAATTGATGTGGTCATACCATTTGCAGCAACTCTCGTAGATTCATCTCATGTCTAATCTGAAGCTAACAAAGCTAAAAAATTCATTGAGTGCATTAAATACATCCACCAATAGGTCCATCAAATATTGGACAAAACCAATGCTAAGTACAAGCAACGTCATGATCACCCTCAAGTGCCACACAAGTTCTAGCTAGGTGACAAATTTTGGTTACATTTGCGAATGTAACGCCTAGCTGAGCCCCATTGTAAGCTTCACCCACTTCGATATGAGCATTAAACCATAACTAAGGCTATAGGGGAAAATGATATTGAGCTTAATGTTCCACTTTTTCCTCGCCTACAACTAGTGTTTAATGTGGATTGCCTTTGACAACACTTTCCACCATTACTAGACACATCAAAAATTGTAAAAAACCTCACACCAACAAAGTTAAACCCAGACTCAATGGAACATGCCACAAATTATCATATAATGGACACACATATCAATAATACTCACCAACAAAAGGTCCAACTATACCAGGTTATCAACGCTACCGAACTCCTAAACCAAGGCAAGTGTCTTACCAAGGATCGAGTTCAACAAAAGTTTCCCCATATCATGGAGGAAGTCAACGTAATGGGTAACATTGCTTCCTAAGGGGGTAGGACTAAGACAGGTGGATATTGGTGGCCACCTGCTTATTCCACTTTGACCACCACCATTATTTATTTTAGTTTTTCAACATTGTTAATTGTATCACAATTTACTATTTTTGGAAACTTTTTGGGTTGTGAACTTCATGGCAACAATGACGAAGATGTATGGTTTAGATTAAGAATAAGCACACATTTTATGTACTCAATTTTCCCTTCTTTTCCTTTCACATGGATAATGTGAATTTGGCACAATTGAGGCTTTGTGCGATGGGCATCGTTGCAAAGATGAAATAGGTTGGTGGAAAATTTATCATGTACTTTGCGAGGTCCTGCAAGGATTTTTCTATAAAATTTCTCACATAATTAGCTAGTTCCCATCCCCTAAGACAGGAGTTGGAGTAATTATCATTAAATGAAGAGGAATGTTTTGGATATACACAAAAATTTATATATATTAATAGTATATTTCATCATCTTGGTTAGGAAGACACTGGGTACAAGAAAGCTACTTCAAATCTCTAAATAGGGGATTTTCCCTAGTAGAGTGCCTGCATCTTATGACTTTTGTTTTTGTGATATTCATGCACACATAATTTGGTAGTTTCTTGATGAAAGATAAAAGTAACAAATAAGTAAAATAAGAGAACATAATTAACATGTAATTATCAACACAGAGAAATCTAACCCCAATCTTACTGCATTGATTTCTAAACATGGTTTCAGAACTAAGGTCGAAGAACATTGAAGATCACTTCCTTGGATTAAAGGAAATGAATACTCCCTCTATGATAATAATGGGATTAAATTATACAAGAATATGAAACAACAATATTGTCTACTACTTATTCCATAAGGTCAAATTTCAAGGGTTTTTACCTACACTTACAAGATCACTTAATGATGATAATGCATGGATCATTGATAGTAGAGCATAAAGGCATATGATATAGTAAAGTAAACAACTACAAACTCTATCAAAGGAACCATATTCCCATGTAGTGGAATTGGGAGACAACAAAATCTATGTTGTAAGACACTTGCCTTGGTTTAGGAGTTCGCTAGCATTGACAACCTGGTATAGTTGGACCTTTTGTTGGTGAGTATTATTGATATGTGTGTCCATTACATGATAATTTGTGGCATGTTCCACTGAGTCTGGGTTTAACTTTGTTGGTGTGAGGTTTTTTACAATAGGGGATTTTCCCAAGACTGGTCCTATTTTTTGGAAGTAGCTTTCTTGTACCCAGTGTCTTCCTAACCAAGATGATGAAATATACTATTAATATATATAAATTTTTGTGTATATCCAAAACAGTCCTCTTCATTGAATGATAATTACTCCAACTCCTGTCTTAGGGGATGGGAACTAGCTAATTATGTGAGAAATTTTATAGAAAAATCCTTGCAGGACCTCGCAAAGTACATGATAAATTTTCCACCAACCTATTTCATCTTTGCAACGATGCCCATCGCACAAAGCCTCAATTGTGCCAAATTCACATTATCCATGTGAAAGGAAAAGAAGGGAAAATTGAGTACATAAAATGTGTGCTTATTCTTAATCTAAACCATACATCTTCGTCATTGTTGCCATGAAGTTCAAAACCCAAAAAGTTTCCAAAAATAGTAAATTGTGATACAATTAACGATGTTGAAAAACTAAAATAAATAATGGTGGGGGTCAAAGTGGAATAAGCAGGTGGCCACCAATATCCACCTGTCTTAGTCCTACCCCCTTAGGAAGCAATGTTACCCATTACGTTGACTTCCTCCATGATATGGGGAAACTTTTGTTGAACTCGATCCTTGGTAAGACACTTGCCTTGGTTTAGGAGTTCGCTAGCATTGACAACCTGGTATAGTTGGACCTTTTGTTGGTGAGTATTATTGATATGTGTGTCCATTATATGATAATTTGTGGCATGTTCCACTGAGTCTGGGTTTAACTTTGTTGGTTTGAGGTTGTTTACAATTTTTGATGTGTCTAGTAATGGTGGAAAGTGTTGTCAAAGGAAATCCACATTAAACACTAGTTGTAGGCGAGGAAGAAGTGGAACATTAAGCTCAAAATCATTGTTCCCTATAGCCTTAGTTATGGTTTAATTCCCATATCAAAGAGGGCGAAGCTTACAGTGGGGCTCAGCTAGGCATTACATTCGCAAATGTAACCAAAATTTGTCACCTAGCTAGAACTTGTGTGGCACTTGAGGGTGATCATGACGTTGCTTGTACTTAGCATTGGTTTTGTCCAATATTTGATGGACATATTGGTGGATGTATTTAATGCACTCAATGAATTTTTTAGCTTTGTTAGCTTCAGATTAGACATGAGATGAATCTACGAGAGTTGCTGCAAATGGTATGGCCACATCAATTGGACATAGTGGGTGGAATCCCAATCCCACCTAAAAAAGGGTTGTGGCGAGTTGAGAAATGGAGAGCTATATTTTAGTTGTTCTTGAAATATGGGAGACTTTCATCCCATGTGTGTCGATGCTTTGAGTTGTACATGCGTAAAATGTGTATGATCATCCTATTCACAACCTTTGTTTGGGGGTGGACAGTCATGGACTTAGTGAGCTTGGTGTCGAGCATTGACTACAAACTTGACAAAAATTTACTTATGAACCTATTTTCCTGCTCTGAGAAAATGGAATGTGGGATCTAAAAGTGTACCCACACCCATTCAAATAATATCTTAGTAGTGGCTTCTCCTGTGATACTCTTCTTGTAGGTCACTAGAATGACCATCTTAGAGAATCTATCAATAACCATGAAAACGTAGTTTTTGCTATGCTTAGTAGAAGGAAGACATAAAATTTAATCCATGGAGATGGATTCCCCAGGTCAAGTAGGAGTAGGAATAGGAGTATATAGGCCTTCCTTCTTGATGGTCAGTTTGGCACTTATGCAGATAGTACAGGATCTTATCTACATCGCAACAACGTCTCAAAATTTTGGCTAATACTGTAAAACTGCCACTATTTTCTCTACCCCAAGATGTCGAGTGACCCAAGTAGTGCACCTCAAAAACCATATTGGTACATTCACTTAAGGAACACAGAGGTGTCCTAGGTGGCATAACAATGCATCTTGGAGGTGAACTTTTGGAACTTGTTTGCCTTCGAGTAGTTTCTAGTATGTGTTTCCAAATTCTTGATCACTCTTGTAATGATGAGGGAACCCCAGAGTCTTGTGCCCATAAGATTCAAGCACAGTGGTCAGTGCCATGACCAACAGTTGGATGAGGTAGTTTGCAACATTTTTGGCTTTTCCCTTCTTGTAATTAATGTTCAAATGGAACAGTTGTAGGTATGTGGACCATTTCTGATGGCAATCATTCTATAACTTCCATTCTGTCTATATGAATTATATGGATGGGTGATCTATTTGGATGATCGTTTCCTTCTGCAAAATGTAATGCTTCCATTTTCGGCATGTCTACACAAGGAAGGCATATCTTTCTCATAGGTGTGATACTTTCAAACAGTGTTTGAAAGTGTCTCATTGTCATATGCCACTGGATGCCCCAATTAATAACTACACCAATAACATAGTCGGAGGCATGTGTCTCTATCTGAAATGGTTGTTGCAAGGCTAGTATGGGAGAACTCGTGCGAAGCAGAGGTGATGCTTCAACTCAGAAAAATTCCTTCTCTTGGGATTCACATCAAAAGAACTTTTCTTTTGCTCCTCCCTTGGTGACTTGACTCAATGACCAAGCGATATAAGATAACCCCAACACAAACTTGTGGTAGAAGTTGGTAAGAACTAGAAAGCTATGTAAGTCTCTTAGAGTAGTCAAATCTCCCAAGACTGGTCGAAAAGTGCCAAATGAGGCTGCCTCAAGGA
>APFE031380735.1:0-17049 GCA_000404065.3 Pinus taeda
GGTGGCTACATGCCTCTGAACTGTGTTACAATGAGGTTCTAAGGCCTATTTATTGTTGAGAAATAATGGAAAACCCTTAACATCCCAAAACCTAACCCTAGAAGATGAAACACCAAATTTTGGGCCCCGTTTGGGTAAATTGGTACATCAATTTCCCAGGGTCGTAACTTTGGCAAATGATCTCCGTTTGATGCATACAATAGCTCGTTATAAAGATCTCTCTGAGAACTATAACATTGGGAAGAGAAACATTGGGCCATGGACCCATGTTGCTCCTAGATTTCCCAAAAAACATCGTCTATGGCCTCAAAACAGCTCCGGAAGTTTAGGACGCGAAAAATTGCTAAAAATAGTAAGTTGTGCTACAATTACGGAAACTAAAAAACTCAAAGAGATAATCGTGGGGGTCCAAATGGGATAGGTGGGTGGCCACCAACATCCACCTGGATCATTTCTTTATCAAAATTACTAGAACTTAAATCATTTACCCGAGGTCTCAATTCATGGCTTGACTCAGACTCTCTTAACATATTTTCTAATAATAAAATCTCTCTGTTAGCTTCTTCAAGCGTTAAATTTGCATGCTTGACATCTTTATTCTCTTCTACTTTCTTTTGGCTACCCATATAAGCCAAACCCCCTCTGTTTACAACTTTAGCAGTGTGCGGAAAAGCAATATTTTCCTCCAACTGTGTGTAAGCTTCCTCATGAGACCTAACTGTCTCATCCTTCATCTTTAAAACAAAATTCAAATTCTGTCTCTCCTTTTCCTCTTCTTTGACAATACCCAAAGATCTTTCGTCATCCTGTATTACATCTTCAAACATACACAAACTGTTAATTTCAAAAGCATAAGGATCAATAGCCTCAACTGATGTTTTGGATATCATTTCTACATCTTCAAGTTCACAAGGAACTTGTTCATCTCCAACAACTTTGTTTTGTTGTAGTTCAACTCCTTTGACCTTCTCTGACCTCAATTGAACATCCATTATCTGCTCAAGCTTCCTAAGCTCCTCTATTAACTGAGAATTCACCTGCTTCTCTCTCTTCTTTTGTAGCCTATGCCATTTTACCTTCTTTCTCATTATATAACCATACCTTTGGTCTTTCTATTTCCTCTGTAATAATTCCATCAGTACTTCAAGATGGACTCTTATATTAGCCTTCTCCCTCTCATATTCTTCATCAGTCAATTGCTTCCATATTCCATTTGCCTTGGCATCTTCTTTATTCACTTTTATTTTGCTGTGGTCTTCCTTAGAACCTCTGTTATGATTATTAGTAGCCATCTTCTTCTCCTCTCTCTATGAGTTCCTCATTCATTCACTATGAGCTGCACTAAAACCTCTGCAACAACAAGTCCTCCTTGTTGCAACTTACCTCACCAAGCTTTCCTCTGTACTTGGTCTTTTGGCAAGTACTTGGTTCTCTATCTCTGGAACCTCCTTTGAGCACTTCTCTCTGCTCCTTCTAGGCTTCAACTCATCTGCACCTTAGAGAACACAATTGTCCTCTTGTATTTCAATCACAACTGAAATACTAGGTTCTGGCCACACTTTCTTAGAAACCCTTACTGGCTTCCTTCATCACTACTCTTAAGGCTCTGATCCTCTTGCTGATATGCTTCACTAATTGTTGTTACATGCATATCAATGATATTTAAAACAAAGACCATTCCCAAGCTTTCAAAAGCTTTCTTCCCAGTTCCCTTTTGAGAATACTCTTATCCTCTCTGTCCAACCTTCAATTGGATTCTTTAGGTTCATTGCTACTTTTTTCAGAGTCTTTCATTCACTTTGTTCCTTAGAACACATACAAATTTCCTTGTTTTTCTGCTGCTATCAATCTTTAATATGTCATTAACCTATAAAATTCAAACCAAAGTTAACATAAAACACTACTTGCATAATTTCATGAGGCAGTCTACTTCCTCTCTTCAACATTTGAATGGATCTTCCTTCTTCCCAAGAAATCAACCGTCACTTTGTTAGATTTTACTATCTAACTTTCCTTTCTGCATTTGCCTCCACCTTTTCAGATTTATAATTTGCTTTCTTTTCCTCTATAGACCTCATGTCTGTCTTCCTTCTTCAAAAAACATAACCTACTAAGTTTCCTCAAAAACATTAACTGCTCTGATACCAAATGATGTAGTCTTATCCCGCTTACATCCATAGTATGCATGTAAAAATGCATAAGCACATTAGTCCCAGGAATTTAACTCACAAAGCAGACAAATCTACGACCATCAATGGTTAAGGCCCTTTTCTTTATCTCTATGTAGCTATGTATAGACTAACCAAGTCTAACCCTTAACTCACCTTTTCCTTTATATCAGAACTCAATCACCCCTTATGAACCTTAGTTTAAGCCTTACCCATGCTTTAGGCCTTCATAGTATTATTGCCACATATATATAACAAACCTCTCTTTCAACCTTGGTTACATATATTTTAACTCATAAACCTTCTATCAGCGCTCCTTTCCTTTATAAACCATTTACAAAGGAAAACCCTGCAAAACATACCCTTTTGCCTTTATACGGCCTCTGCACACTTTCCGAGGTTACACTTTTATTGCAATCGGGCTTCAGGAGTTCCACAGGCCCTTTACAATTCACCCTTTCACATCCGCCAATGCGATTAACATATTGTTTTATTTTAAGCTTCGACCTTTTAAAACTCTGACAATGCATTTAATCAGAGTACAAAGAAATATACGGGAAGCCCGACATAATACATAAGGGTCGGACCTCAAAATTTATACATCTGCAATTTTATTTACCATCGGGTCCATTCTTCCACCCGCCGTTATTGCAATCGGACTTCGAAGCATACAAGGGTTCAGATTCTTACCTTTGAATTTCTCCGACGTGACAACACTCAGCGATGTGATATATTGCTATCTCAACATTCCCAAGTCCACTCCCGATATCATATAACGAAGTGACGTGATTCCAGCGATGTGATGGTCCCTTGTGATTTAATCCCGTCCGTCGATCTTCCAGATTTGATAGCTCCTATGCATCAACTCTTTACTTCTTTATTTTTCCTTTCTACTTGGATTTAAGACTTTCCTTTAGTGTTTCACTATCATTTTTAGGTTTCTTCCATGGTTCTGGGTTTTCCACTGTTTTGCTGTGCGATCCCTCTTGAGCTTAACATCGTGTGATTCTTTCATCAATGTCCCTCCAGAGTATTATCTTGATCTTTCAAATGGATTCTGTGGTCCATCCTAATTCCGTTGAATCATTCCTTCTCTCCCGTTTGGCCGAACTCTACCTGCACCCATCTATTATACAAAATTCCACGATCATTCATAATTCAACGTTCAATATTCAAAAAACACATTTGTATAATCTTGGAATTAAATCTTTGTCTATGTAAACATAACAACCAATTACATAATGGGTATCTCTGTCTCTTAGGCATATTCTTCTAATATCAGTGGCCTCTTTTTCACACTCTGCCCACAGGCTTACAATCACACTCTCCCTAGCTAGCTGGCTGGCTAGCTAACCTATCCCACCTCTCTCTTTTTTCCTTTTCAATACATTATTAGTAGTTTCTTTACAATTGAGGAACTGTTCCTCAGTTACTTTTCAGTTTCTCAACAGTTTCTTCAAACTAGTTCCTAACTAATCCTAACTTGATCTTCTTGCCTAATTTAAAACTAATAATGGTTGAGCCAGCCTTAATTTTAAATGAAGCACTAAATAGATTTCCTATCTATGCTTGCTAAGAAATAAAGATTGTTTTACATGAAATTTTACAATGGCCCCTTCTTGGATAAAATTTATACCTTTAGGTCCGACTAGATACTTCAAGCTTGATCTTTGAGAGCCAATGCTCCTGCATTAGATTGGGCCCTACATGAAGGGTGTCAAGGGGGGATTCATCCCCCATGGGTGAGGGGCATGGTGGATAATGAACCTTCCATCTAGGGGCTTTTGGGTGGATCCCTTGAGGAAAAATGTTTTGGTCGGTTATGTATTGTTAAACCATTGATTTTGTCATACTATAATCCTAATTAAAAGGTATTATGGTTGTAATCTAATCCATATTAACATATTTGAGTTTTGGATATTGTACAATACCTGAATATTGTATTATGAACAATGAAATTAATATGATGAGATAGATAGAGGTGTAATAATCAATTAGTTTGGTTTTATAATTAAGGGTTTATAAGATAAATCCTTGTGTAATCTATGTGTGTATGTGACATTGTGATTCTTATGCTTTAGATTCACTAGGTATTTCTTTTCTTAAAGGATTTTACCAAATTCTTCATTTGGTATTAGAGTGAGGTTCTTAGCTTCAGGAGATGCCATTGTTGATGGGGGTTTAACTCATTCTTTTAAGAGAAATAGTATATTAGCTATATGATAAACATATACATGGGTGAGAGATTTACATAATGAATCTTGTCTGAAGAAAAATTACGAGCAATTCAAGAATAGAAATACAAAAGTTTAATGACTAGAGATTCGAGTTATGGAAACTAATTATATAATATCTTTTTGTAAATAAAATGCAATGGGTTGTTCTAGCTTTAGGTACAAATCCTACTAGTATTCCATGATAATGCTAAGACAAGATAGAGAGAAAGGTGAGAAGTACAATTTTAATCTTCCTCTCAAATTCATTTTATTTGAATTCCTATAGAGAAGACATTGCAAAGAAGTAGTGGGATATTTTAGGAATTAAATGTATTGGTCAAAGTCCTGGATAAAAAAGTTATTTCTTCAAAATAAATTATATCATCTTAGGATGGATGATTATAGATATGTGATCTAACTCCTTTAATGCTATGGTATGTCAAAATTAATCTATCGATATTAATATAGAGGAAGAAGATAAATGTATTACTTTGTTATATTATTTGCCAAACTCTTAGGATAATCTATTTATAGAGATTGGTAGTACTACTTAATCCACATTAATATGTAGTCACATCCTTATTATTAGAGAAAATGAGGAGAAAATCCAAAGAGGGTGTGAAAAAGGATATTTTATTTGTAATAGGAAATTTGTAAGAGGTGATTCTAAATATTGAGATCAAAATAGAAGGAAATGGTAGGAATGAAATGAATTTGGGCATTATAAGAAAAGTTATAGATCTAAGGGTGTTTATAAAAGCAAGGAATATATTAATGCTCCTTCCACGTAAACAAAAATATCCATGGAAGAAGGGAAAAACATTTACTCAACATATACAAGTACACTTGGATATCATGATGCATGGTTGATGGATTCATGTCCTCCATTTTATATGAGTCCACACAGGGGGCAGTTTTGTAAATACCAAAAAGTACAATGGATGTGGTTTTTTCCTAGTAGTTGACATGAGAATGATGTTGCATGTTTTTTTTTGCAAAGTTGTCCTTTATACAAATTCAAAAAGAAAAGGTTGCATCTCATTTGCAATCATAATTTATTTTTTCATCTAGTTGCTTCTCATTTGTATCAAAAGGTCATTGCATTGTGTAATGTTCTAGGGTTTCTTGGAAAAGTTTCAATTTCAAAAAATTAGGTAGTTGCCTTTACATATAAAAAATTAAAAGAAAACATATCTCATTTCTTGTAGTGTTTGTAGAATCTCATTTAAGAAACAAAAAGGAATCAATCTTTTCATTTACAGAAATAGTACTTGATTATTAAAGCTATTTTTTGTATTGAGTTCTATTGTTTAAAAAGTACAATGGATGTGGTTTTTTCCTAGCAGATGACATGAGAATGATGTTGCATGTTTTTTTTTGCAAAGTTGTCCTTTATACAAATTCAAAAAGAAAAAGTTGCATCTCATTTGCAATCATCACTTATTTTTTCATCTAGTTGCTTCTGATTTGTATCAAAAGGTCATTGCATTGTGTAATGTTCTAGGGTTTCTTGGAAAAGTTTCAATTTCAAAAAATTAGGTAGTTGCCTTTACATATAAAAAATTAAAAGAAAAAATATCTCATTTCTTGAAGTGTTTGTAGAATCTCATTTAAGAAACAAAAAGGAATCAATATTTTCATTTACAGAAATAGTACTTGATTATTAAAGCTATTTTTTGTATTGAGTTCTATTGTTTAAAAAGTACAATGGATGTGGTTTTTTCCTAGCATATGACATGAGATTGATGTTGCATGTTTTTTTTTGCAAAGTTGTCCTTTATACAAATTCAAAAAGAAAAAGTTGCATCTCATTTGCAATCATCACTTATTTTTTCATCTAGTTGCTTCTCATTTGTATCAAAAGGTCATTGCATTGTGTAATGTTCTAGGGTTTCTTGGAAAAGTTTCAATTTCAAAAAATTAGGTAGTTGCCTTTACATATAAAACTTTACATATAAAAAATTAAAAGAAAAAATATCTCATTTCTTGAAGTGTTTGTAGAATCTCATTTAAGAAACAAAAAGGAATCAATCTTTTCATTTACAAAAATAGTACTTGATTATTAAAGCTATTTTTTGTATTGAGTTCTATTATTTTTGTTAAAAATATTAGTAGTTTCATTTTCATTACCCATTGACTAAACAACAACTAATTAAAATGAATGCTTAATATTAAAATATACTAGATTTCTTTTTTCCTTTGTCATAGAAAACCGATAAGTCTAGGTTATCCAGGTCCTTAAAATGGGTGTGGAGAGTTAATTCTCCAAGGTTGCTAAACTAAAAGAGTAGTGAATACTAACATCACATAAGTGTTGTTGGGGAATCCCCTCTAACAAAATAGTGAAGCAATAGGTTGTGTTAGGGTAAACGAAGGTAGGTATCCCCTCTCTGACTTATCTTATCATTCTAACCCATGAGTGTTCCCCCCGACCATTGATTCTAAGTTGGAAACTTAGTTTCCTTTCCTATGTTCCTTTTATGCTAATGTAGGAGGAATACTTGTAGTACCTATGATAGACATTACACCACCAATATAGTACTCTTGGAGGGTTCCCCATGAAGTGAGGGTACTTGCACTAGTCAAGGCTATGTCGGGAGGTCAATGTAACTACTTCTTGCATCTTAATTGATTAGTCTTAGGCCCTTATCATCCCAAGCATTCCTATAGAAGGCCCTTTAAATTATCTTTTTTATTCTGGTGCCTGATCCTAATCACCCAAAGTGAGAATATTAGAAGGTAGTGTTGGAGCCAAAGTGCAACTTTGGGTTAATTAGAAAATTAACTGAAAATTGTGCATTTGAATGTAAAATGAATACATAAATTAAAATATAAGATGGAATGTAAAATGCATGTAACTAAAATTAAAACGAAATGTAGAGGTAAATGTACAAGAAATGAAATTGGAATACACATGCATTTTCCATGGAGGGAAAATCTATTATAAGATATTTTATTAAAAACATTAAAATAATTCCCCCAACTCATAGGATCAAGGATTATGTATGAGGATGGAAGTGAGAATTCAGAAGAGTATTTTTGAGTCTTTTTGGAGATTGTGTTGCACAAGGGTTTTTGGAGGTTGTGTGAGGCGTGGTGAATCCTACGTATCCTCCCTGTCGTTATGCTAGGGAGGCTTGCATATTTTGTAAAAATTAGTTCATGGTAATAGAATCTTGATTCTCATGTTCATTTTCAATAGTCTCATGTGTATATTACAACAGTTTCATGTTACATTCTCATTTGAAACAGTAGCATGGAATGTAATGTATTGAGTTAAATTTGTTGTTAGTGTTATTTGGTTGCCCATGTATTGTGTTTGTTGCAGGTGGTTGAGTGATATGTATTTATTTCTAACTTGTTTCAATTAATTGCAACAATTTTTGGTTATGTGCATAAATGGTTTTATTTGCAGCAATTTCCTATATGTTTGGTACAACAACTTGTTAAATATAGCTTGTTGGTTTTTTTATTTGAAATTAGTGCTAAAGTACAAAAACATTATGTGAATATTTTGGGTTCAGTAATTTAATTAGTAGTAGTAGTCATTTTTATTATGGCAGTGTCAAGTTTTTATTATGGCAGTGACGTAGTTTGTGTTTTTTCCATTGTTGTTGTGTGGCATTGCACTATTGGTGACAACACTAGAATTAAAAGCATTGATGGTGACAACACTATTGGTGAAAACATTGTCGATGAGAGCATTGTCTGTGTTGCTGCCACTTTCAGGGTAGCACTATCTAGGGTTTTGTAGTTGTGTCAGTGTTTGTGTCGAATTTAGTTTATTCATGTCTTTTTAGTATTTATTTTCTCTTGTTGTCCCTCCTAGCCAGAGTGTCATCGACAATGTGTACCAACGAGGAAAATTCTAGTTCCCATCTCTAAATGGGTGGTGTTAGAGATGGAGAGAAGCCTAGGTGGATGAACTTGTCGTCCAAAGAAAGCCACGGGACTCACCAACTCTAGCTTCAGGAAGAGCACAACATCTTTAGATTCTTGGCTCAAATCTTTCGAGTTCTATTAATTTGGCGGTTGTTATGTTTTTTCGGAGGCTTTCCCTATTTGTGGGGATATTTTAATTCATTTCTTGTTAAAAAATGGAAAATGAAACTTATATTCTGAAACTAGTAGCTCATAGATGATCAAGCTACCCCTCGAGATTGCTCAAGTAGAATACTTTGTCAATTAATCATAAAAAATAGAAATATATAAGTTTACATCATTTTAAGGAGATTATAACTAACTCTTACAAAATAGGAACTAATCCTAATCTAGGACACACACACAACTGTGAAACAAACTCTCTCCAATAATACATATTCTCCATTATTTTCAACTCCCCCAGTTAATGGAGAAAGGGTTCACTTGCAAACCTAACATCTCCCTAAACAATTCAAATTTAATCCTCCCAAGGGGCATGGTGAATATATCTGTTGCATTCTCACAGGTATTACAATATTCAATGAAAAATTATTTAGATTGACCCTTTTCTCTAATAAAGTGAAGCTGAGCATTAATATGTTTTGTGTTTTTATGAAACACAGGGTTATTTTCAAACTTTATTGAACTTTGGTTGTCACATTTAATCACTGTAGCATATTTTCGTTCTTCTCCAGTATCATGAAGAAGTATCCTCAACCAAATTTCTTCACAAGTGGTTGCAAATACAACTTTATAATCTGCTTTTGTTGAAGATAAGGATATAGTACTTGGCATCTTGCTGGTCCAAGAAATGACCCCAGACCCAATGCTGAAATCATAACCTATTATGGATATTCTATCATCAAGATTTCTAGCCCAGTCCGAATCTGAAAACTCTTTTGACGCAAGCCTAGAGCTTGCCATACACAGGATCTTCATTTAACCATGCATAAAAAATGCATACTCAGCATTTCCCCAAATCAAAATATCAATCACTGGCAAATCTTTATCATTCTCCCATTTTAACATGCGGAAGTTTTCCATTATATGGATTTATGGTTGTAAAACCATGACTATGAAACCATCTTCCCAAAAAAACAAAAACCCATTGATTAAATTCCAACCACAACTTGGAATCAACTCAATTCATAAACTCAAATACTTTCCATCTAAAACAATTCCAAGATAACAAAGTTTTTTTCAATTCTCTATACACATGCATCATCCTCTATTCACTCAATCATGCTTTCATTTCTTTAATGCCAGAGTTTAAAATCAAAACTCAAAGAAAAAGATGCACCCTGCTACCATTTCAATCTCCATATTAAATCTCTTCTCATCAATTCCATTTAACACCAATGTTCCAATATGGCTTATACCTGAGTCCAATCAAAAGAATGAACTTATGCTTTTCAATCTCAAACAACACTAATATCATTTGCATGTACAAAATTACCTGTTTCAATTAGCCAAAGCACCAAATATAGGTGCGCTTCTTCCATTTCAGTGCACTAGCGGTCTCACTTCAATTTTTAATACAAAACTCTGTTTACCTGCGTTAATTTATTTGCAATGGTTACCAATTTCCATGCCATAGTTCTGCCTTTACTTTCATTTGTTGTACTACGTTTTGACATATTGTTATCAAATCCTCAACAAAGTCAATGTCAAACGTTTAACACACATCTAAATAGATCTGGAATTTAGAAATTTCTGTTAATTACAATCGATCACCACAGCAACACTCAATATTTGTATCAAAAGTTTATGCAAAACAAATCGATATTCAAATCGACTGACCCAGCAATAAGACCCAACTCCACTTGATCATTTCAATCCACTGATCACTTCCAGCACTGTCCAAAACGCCGTCCTGGGCTACGTAATCCCTGATTCGATAACTCCTCGACAGTTTGCTTATTCAATTTACAAACCCTTTAACTTCAATTATTAGCCACACGTCTTAAGGCATGTGATGCAACTTCTATTGGCTGTGATGCAGTTCTGGAATCCGAACAGAGTACATTGTTCAGTTGCAGAAAGCATTCAGAGTATCGATCTACTTGTAAACAAGATCAAGGATCATGTTACTCTAATGGTCAACAGGATCACGAGGTAGCTGAAAATGGTGGAGAAGTTAATTCGCCAATTGAGCAAGTTGCCCTCACAGTACCCACAACCGATTATCGTTCTCTTCCAGTGTTTACATTCAGGGTGGTGCTCGGATTGCTTTCATGCATTACTCTGTCGTTTCTCAACCAGTTCTTCTCATACAGCAGAGAACCTCTTACCGTCACTGTGGTCTCAGCGCAAATCGCTGTTTTGCCAATTGTGCATTTTATGGCAGCAACGCTGTCCAAGAGTAATGTACCTAATGCGCCTTTCAACCTGTAGAATTTCTTAAATTTTATTTGGCCTGATATTCCAAATTGATGACCCTTACAATTTACCAAAGGCTTACAGCCTTGGTTGTTCCAAACCAGCTCTCTACTCCTCTTCTATTCTCAATCTCTCATGTCTTCTTCTCACAAAAAGCCCTCTTATTTATACAATTTAAAAAACCATCTAATTAAATGCTTAATCACTAAAAATCCTCAACAACCCCTAAATCTCTCAACATCCCCTAAATCTCTCAACATCCCTAAAATCCTTCAATTCATTAAATTTCTTCATATCCTCTTAATTAATAAAAGAATATTTACAAAATCCTCACCTTCTCCTATTTTAATAACAAATTAATTAATAAAATATAGAAATTGTCACACCCCCTTAATCACATATTTACAAATGAAAAAAGTGGTCTTGATGCTCCTGCATCAGACTCCCCATGTAAAAATTTCATGACCACTTGGTCATAAGTCTCCTCTTGGATCCCAAATTTTATTTTGTAATCCTTTCGTGCTTGTCGATTGCTTCACTGTTGTTGTCATCTGTTGTTGTCTTCCAGGTTTCCATATTTTGTGCTGTAGTGCTCCACTTGCTTTGCTCTTGCAATCCTTCACTGTCATTCTCTTGTTGTCGCTCCTTTTCTTTCTTTTGGCTGTCTTTCTCTGGGATGTCTTTATCATCAACCTCCTTATTAACTCAATTTCTCTGTCCAGTATGTCCTCTGTCTGCTGATTGTTTCCATCCCTTGATTGTTGAGCTTTCAATATGAATGTTGCGGCCTCCCAATCTTCCTTTCCCTCTGCAACACTCCTTTGCTCGTCACCACCTGAAATTTCATCTGCAATTTCTTCTTGATTATCATTTATGACAACTGCTTTGTCATCCTTCATCAGCAATCTATCATGGTCATTCATCCTCTGTTCTTCTAATTTCCTCCTTTGGAAGTCCAATTCTCTATATAACTTAATAATTTTACTTGGAGTAGACTTTGGAAAGTTTACCCGATCTTCACATGGCCTTCCTTCTGCTACATCTTCTTTAACATCTTTCAGTAGATGTTCTTCCAAACCTGCAATCACACACAAATCGTTAGTTTTAAAATCACAAGACCTTACGGTCTTGTTTGATGCTTCACTCATCAAATCTTTGGGCTGCCTTGAATCATTCATATGATTCAACTCCTCTAGCTCGTCCTCACTTTCAAAAAGTAATGGTCCAGTCTCTGGGTAACATAATGAAACTTCAACATCTTCATCAACGTCTTCATTTTGCTGTAGCTCAACTGTTTCGAGCTTCTCTATCCTTTGTCTGGCATCTATAACCTGTTCAAGTTCCCTTATTTCCTTTATCAACTGCAAATTTACCTAATGATTCCACTTCTCTTGTAGTCTCCGCCACCTCAATTTCTTCCTCATGACATAACCATGCTTCTGGTTTTCCTCATTTCTTTGCAACATCTCCATTAACACCTCAAGCTGAACTGCGATCTCAGCCTTCTCCCTTTCATATTCCTCTTTGCTTAACTGTCGCTGTATGCCAACTGCTTTGGCATCCTTCTCCTTTTGTCCTTTGCTGTGGTTTATTTCAGAACCTTTGTGACGACTCTCACTAGTCATCATCCTTTCCATCTCTATGAGTTGTACTAAAGCCTCTTCAGCAGCAAGTCCTATCTTGCCGCCACTTACCTCACCAAGCCCTCCTCACTTGGTCTTTTGGCAAGCAATTGGTTCTCTATCTCCAGAATTGCCTTTGAGCACTTCTCTTTGCTCTTCCTGGCTTCAACTTATCTGCATGTTCACAACTGTCTTCCTTATCCAATCTCTATTGGATTTCCTCAAGGTTCTGCCACACCTAAGCTTTCACCAGTTTTCTGTTAGCAATTTTAAACATGTCTTCTATGGGTTTTCCTTTTGGAGTTGCAAAAATACTTCTGCTTTAATGCAAAGACTACAATATTCAAATTCAAATAAGCCCAGATCACCTTACCTCCAAGATCTCGTCTGATCTTGTCCTTCCATTTGTCTGTACTTCAATTACCTTCAGAATCTCACCACTTCCGCAAATCTGTTCCGGCAAATCTTTATGCTTCCTCTGCTAAATTTCACTGTCAATCAGATTTTAAAATCTGATCCAATCTTCTGGCTT
Organism: Pinus taeda; assembly: GCA_000404065.3. Taxonomy (NCBI): domain Eukaryota; kingdom Viridiplantae; phylum Streptophyta; class Pinopsida; order Pinales; family Pinaceae; genus Pinus; species Pinus taeda. Next base: position 12,839 of record APFE031380735.1, read on the forward strand.
TATCCGGAAAACTTTAGATCAAGTCTGGAGCTTGCCATACCAAGGAACTTCATCACAGTCCTTATCCAAATGTATCATCATTATATACCAAAGGGGAACTTCAATTATTGGCAAGCAAATTTAAAATCATAAGCTTATAACATCTATTCACAACTTTATGGGATTTATATAAACCATACTTCCAATCGTCTTGCTCATTCACACATTCACGAATTTCAATTCAATGCCACTTCAAAAATTCATATAATTTGAAACCTATACCTGATCCACCATTACTTCTTGCACTATTGCCGCTACATGCTCATAGCGGGCTTTCGGTTACCGACCAGTTAATGACAGTGAAACCCCAAATCAAAATTAACCGAACACAATACCTGTTCAATTCTTCGGCTGTACTCTGGTTTGCTTTGACTGTCAGATTAGAATCTGACCTCCTTTCCCTGCATACACATCTCTCCACACATGATTTGATATAAAGTCAAATTCAGTCTTCAATGCTTTTCAAAAACCTTCATACAGAGCCAGGCTCTGATACCAAAAATTGACGCAAGCCTAGAGCTTGCCATACACAGGATCTTCATTTAACCATGCATAAAAAATGCATACTCAGCATTTCCCCAAATCAAAATATCAATCACTGGCAAATCTTTATCATTCTCCCATTTTAACATGCGGACGTTTTCCATTATATGGATTTATGGTTGTAAAACCATGACTATGAAACTGTCTTCCCAAAAAAACAAAAACCCATTGATTAAATTCCAACCACAGCTTGGAATCAACTCAATTCATAAACTCAAATACTTTCCATCTAAAACAATTCCAAGATAACAAAGTTTTTTTCAATTCTCTATACACATGCATCATCCTCTATTCACTCAATCATGCTTTCATTTCTTTAATGCCAGAGTTTAAAATCAAAACTCAAAGAAAAAGATGCGCCCTGCTACCATTTCAATCTCCATATTAAATCTCTTCTCATCAATTCCATTTAACACCAATGTTCCAATATGGCTTATACCTGAGTCCAATCAAAAGAATGAACTTATGCTTTTCAATCTCAAACAACACTAATATCATTTGCATGTACAAAATTACCTGTTTCAATCAGCCAAAGCACCAAATATAGGTGCGCTTCTTCCATTTCAGTGCACTAGCGGTCTCACTTCAATTTTTAATACAAAACTCTGTTTACCTGCGTTAATTTATTTGCAATGGTTACCAATTTCCATGCCATAGTTCTGCCTTTACTTTCATTTGTTGTACTACGTTTTGACATATTGTTATCAAATCCTCAACAAAGTCAATGTCAAACGTTTAACACACATCTAAATAGATCTGGAATTTAGAAATTTCTGTTAATTACAATCGATCACCACAGCAACACTCAATATTTGTATCAAAAGTTTATGCAAAACAAATCGATATTCAAATCGACTGACCCAGCAATAAGACCCAACTCCACTTGATCATTTCAATCCACTGATCACTTCCAGCACTGTCCAAAACGCCGTCCTGGGCTACGTAATCCCTGATTCGATAACTCCTCGACAGTCTGCTTATTCAATTTACAAACCCTTTAACTTCAATTATTAGCCACACGTCTTAAGGCATGTGATGCAACTTCTATTGGCTGTGATGCAGTTCTGGAATCCGAACAGAGTACATTGTTCAGTTGCAGAAAGCATTCAGAGTATCGATCTACTTGTAAACAAGATCAAGGATCATGTTACTCTAATGGTCAACAGGATCACGAGGTAGCTGAAAATGGTGGAGAAGTTAATTCGCCAATTGAGCAAGTTGCCCTCACAGTACCCACAACCGATTATCGTTCTCTTCCAGTGTTTACATTCAGGGTGGGTGCTCGGATTGCTTTCATGCATTACTCTGTCGTTTCTCAACCAGTTCTTCTCATACAGCAGAGAACCTCTTACCGTCACTGTGGTCTCAGCGCAAATCGCTGTTTTGCCAATTGTGCATTTTATGGCAGCAACGCTGTCCAAGAGTAATGTACCTAATGCGCCTTTCAACCTGTAGAATTTCTTAAATTTTATTTGGCCTGATATTCCAAATTGATGACCCTTACAATTTACCAAAGGCTTACAGCCTTGGTTGTTCCAAACCAGCTCTCTACTCCTCTTCTATTCTCAATCTCTCATGTCTTCTTCTCACAAAAGCCCTCTTATTTATACAATTTAAAAAACCATCTAATTAAATGCTTAATCACTAAAAATCCTCAACAACCCCTAAATCTCTCAACATCCCCTAAATCTCTCAACATCCCTAAAATCCTTCAATTCATTAAATTTCTTCATATCCTTAACCAATTCTCTCATATCCTCTTAATTAATAAAAGAATATTTACAAAATCCTCACCTTCTCCTATTTTAATAACAAATTAATTAATAAAATATAGAAATTGTCACACCCCCTTAATCACATATTTACAAATGAAAAAAGTGGTCTTGATGCTCCTGCATCATCTTTCAATTTAACATCAAAAGAATCAGTATCTTTAATTCCAAAGTCTAAGGTTCCTTGAAGATACCTTAAGATGCCTTTTGCTATCACCGAATGATTCTCAAGAATTTTTGTGTTAGGTCCCTATAATACTAGTGCTTACCCCATTACTATTTTAGTTGTATCCCTTATTAATATTTTTGTGCCCCTATTTTCTTCATATTGTTATTACTGTGCCCCATAGAATCCCTCTATTGTTATTTTGTGCCTTTATATTATTATTGTTAGGTCGACTGGGTTATAATGTGACTCCTTAGACTCCTATATATAGAAAGGAGGTTTTTTCATTTGAATCATCAAAGAATCATTCATTTGTGTAATGTAAAGGGGTTTCCCCCTAGAAGATGGTGAATTCTAAGGTGTTGATCTATCTTTTCTATCTTTTTGTGAGCTGGTTTCATAACATTTGGTATCAGAGCTTTGGATTCTAGGGTTTCGTTGCTCCAAATAGGTCATCGTGGCATTTTCACTATAATTTTTTTTTCTGCGACGTTTCAGAAGCGAAACAAAAAACCCATTTGAGAAGAAATCACACTAAACCTCAGGTATGAATTTAAGAGCATTTCGCCCTATATTTGTGGAGATAGGATCTAAGGAAGTTGGTCTTTTTGTGGACTCCTAAATTACATTCCAAACAGGTGACCTGGGGAAAATCGTCATAACTTTCTCTCTGAGAATCAGATTGAAATTTCGTAAGAAGGTACAGAAAGAGGACGGAATTTAGTTTCTTGTATATATTTTTCAGAGACAAAGGTCGAAAGAGGGACACGTGGCATGTCGTACAAGTTCGCTTTACTGAACGAATCTATAATCAGGTCACTGTGGGATATTTGGCATAAATCTTCCTTGGAGAATCCAATTTGGATCAAATTGGTGGAATCGGAAAGAGGACATAGAGGGCTACTATAGATCACAATTTCAGAACTGGATGATCAGAAATTACAGAGATACATCAGAGGCAATATCGAGCTCCTACAAAGTGAAAAAAGGTGTGTAGATTTTTTTAAATTTTTGCTTAAGCTTGGTTTGAAAATTATTTTGAAGGAATTCAAAGGGCATAGTAGAGCATTATTATCAATAACTAATGCCCTGAGGAAAGAAAATGAAAACACCTAGTAAGTAGCCTGCAAGCTCTAGCATGACTCATGAAGAAGAGGAAGAAATGCTACATGATATATCAAAATTACAAGACCAAGTGCAACAAATGTCACTCTCACAAAAGCTAACAGAAGCTAAGATAAATGGCATGTAATCTAAGATAAAGGGCATGGAAGCTAAGATGGACAATTTGAAGATAGATTTGAAGACATATTTGACAAATTTTCTACAAGAAATACTTACTAATGGTGAAAGGGTAGTAAAGGAAATTCATGATGCGAACAAAAGAAATGTTAATCATGATTTCATCTCTAATGTTGGATCGAAGACCCATCATATTCCAAAAATTGATATGAGGAAGTTTGATGGCAAGGATCCCGCAACATGGATATTACAGATGGAGCAATTTTTCGATCACAATAATGTGCAAAACACACCAAAGGTACGTATTGCAACTTTATATTTGGAACCAAATCAGTTTGTATGGTATCAATGGCTTTGCTCTCGTAAAAATTTTATCACTTGGGCAATTTTTATGGAAGAATTGACAGCACATTATGAGGATACAAAAAGAAACACTTTTTTTAGCCAAT
>APFE031380738.1:0-16104 GCA_000404065.3 Pinus taeda
GTGACTTATGGAGTAAATATAAAAAATGCTTTATTTATTTACCATACCTCTCATTTATTTATATTTTTATTAATTTACCATACCTCTTTTATAAATATGGTATTTGGCCCATAGGATTCACTTAATAAAACCTATTCTTGAAAATGGGCGAATGGATTCACTTAAATAAAACCTATTCTTGAAAATGGGCAAATGGAAGGTTGTAACTCCTAATTTAAAGGGCTAAATTTACCTTTTTTACCCTCTCCCTTAAAATAAGGTGGGCTATTTGAGGTGATTTGTAAAAATGTACTATGATACAAAATATTCGCCCACTAAAAATTTGAAACCCCTTAATTTCGCCAAAGGGCGAACATTCGCCCCTAAAATTACCACTGATTTCAAGTCAAAACCTCAACACTAGAAGCAAGGTGGTTAGAGGTCACTCTAGAGAGAAATGAGATAAATCAAGAGGTACATCTATGTAAAATTTAGAAGGGAAAAAGAATAAATTTAGATGTTGGTTCTACAAAAATCAGGGAATCTCAAGAAGGACTACTAAAAGAGGCAAGAATCCAAGGATGACTAATGAAAGGAGGCAAATCTAGTTGAATTACGTTTAGGTATGATCGATGAAGTATTTTCAATTTGTAATGTTCCTAAATATTATGAAGATTGCCTATTATATATTGACACACGTATCTCATCATATGTGTCCACATAAAAATGGGTTTTCAACATATGAGTTTTTGATGGTGGAGTTTTCCTTATGGGTAATGAATATATCTTGTAAGAATGTTTGGTTTGGGAGTTCCAAAATCAAGATGTTTGATGGGATCATAAGAACATTAATAAATGTGAGACATATACCTAAATTAAAGAAATATTTAATTTATTTGGGAGCATTGGACTTTGGTTCTTATAAGTGGAGCACTGAAAGTTTCCAAGTGAACTTTAGTGGTCATGAATTTTATTAATATAGGAAACCTTTACAAGCTAGATGGAAGTACTCTGATAAGTGAAGCAATAATGACATCTGTGGAGGTGGTAGAATCCACTCATTTATGGTAATAACAATCAGGTCATATGAGCGAGAAGGGACCACAGGTATTTATAAACCACAAGTGACTTCCAAACATGAAATCTATGAATTTATGTTTCTATAAACATTTATATTTAGAAAACAATGTAGACAAAAATTTAAATCAGACAACCATAATAGTAAAGTTACTCTTGATTACATTCATTCAAATGTTTGGGGGACTGTTGTCTCTATTACAACACCCTCCAAATTTTGGAGCCTGCTTATGATCATGCCATCCTTCGTTTCAAGCCATTAAATCCATGTCCGATCATGTGATCTAAGTGTTCAAGTCTTCCTTTAGGGATCCTAAGTCTCAATCTACTTGCTTTCACATGCTTACCTCTTGATGTCTTCACAATCACACACCCCGAGACAGGCTAAGAACACTTCACAATGACAATATTATGCATTCTCTGTTAGCAGTAATTGTGTAGCTCTTGGTGCCAGGAATTACACAGTTCCTAGGGATAGTCACTGCACAGTCCTTAGTCATAATGATTGTGCAGTTCTTACAGACAATGACTGCACAGTTCCCTAAGGTAGTCAATGTGCACTCCTTGTGAATAGATGGTTGCACAGTTCCAAATGATAATGTAAGGGAATTTCCTACAGTCACTGATGTACACTCTTTGTTGACAGTGAGAGTGTACTTCTTCAAATTAGCCAATTCACCTTTGGCTCCTTGTTTCCCGACATGCATTAAGAATGCTCACCAATTTTAACCCTATTTGCATGCCTTCTCTCTTTATATAAATAGTCTATTCCATATCTCATCCTTATATTCATTTCTCGCTTTTGAGATATGTGAACTATTAAAGTATACGGAGTGTTCTCTCACTCTTGGTTGCAAATGCACTATCTTCTCAGTGAGTTTCTCAACTGCCATTTTTACTTTTGTAAGTGTCACTTTTTCTTTCTTTTTCTCTTACATGTGTAGATTTTTCTTGCTATATATTTTGTAAGTTTTTTTTTTGCCTAATCTCATTATTGCATGTGTCGCTTATGTTTTATTTGTGTTTACAAGTGTTGTTTTCACTCCTGCATATGTTTCTTTTACTTGTTTTCTCACATCTTAAGAGAACCATGGAACACCTCCTAGAGGAAGCTACAACACATTATCTTGCACTATTTGATGCTATTTATCATGATAAAATGTGCTAGACACATTATTATGGAAAAACACACCTTTTGGTTGTAGTTTACACTTGTGTCACCACTTGTATTTTAAGTGTCACAATCATATGTTTTAACTGTCACACTCAGAAACCCGTGTTGATTTGTTGTCATTTCAAGGTATGAATGTTGATTTTCAGTACTATGCATATGTTTACTTTGTATGCATATATGTGATCCTTGTTTGGGACTTGTTTGGACGTCTTTCTCTCTGTTATTCCCCCGATCCCACACTTATCCATTTTGAAGCTCTTCTTTTTCCTCTCATTTTGCGCAAGTTATAAAAGCAATGAATACCCACCAAGTGATGATATCCATACACTCTGAAACCTCACTGATGAGACCCTTACCTTTTGAACTCGCGCACTGCACACCTTTCAAGGATAACCTCCTTCAACTAGGCATTGGGAAACCTCAGAGCATGGTGGCCCAACCCTTGTTGCTTACCTCTTCCCCTTGTCCAATAATCTAATCAGACTATTGAGTGTAGTCTATGGTAGATTAATGGACCAATAATTAATTTCAATTTGAGATTCATGGACTTAAAGGTGCAACACTGTTAATGCCAGAGAAAGACCTCAGGGACCTGGAAAACAAACCCTATTCTATTTTATCTGATCACACCTTGAGTTCCTGAACCAGTTAATCCCTTCTCTAATTTTGCACTCAAACAATCATAAGAAGAAAAACCCTAAATTCTACAAACACTAATCCTGTAGATACCAACAATTGAAAGAAAACTTGAAATGGAAACAAACACTAATTAAGGAGCAAACCCTAACTATTGGCAATTGAAATACAAACTCTAACTACTAACCAATCGGAAACCTGAGCATTTATTTCTAACTAATTTGAACAACTATAAAATAAATCCTTTCACAAAACTCCAACCAAGCCTATTATAATCCTACACTCAATTCCATTATAGACTATCTCTATGTGAAATCAAAATAAACATAATTAAGATTCTAAATCTGTTAACTGTGCAATCATATAAATGTCTTCACTTAGATTTTGTATTCAACACTCTCTTTAAACCTACAAAAGGTTGAAAAAAATCCATTCATGCTCTCATTTTATCAATTTTGGGAATGCTACCACTACTCATAAAAATTGACAATGGAAAGTTATTAAAGAGGACACTCTGCAACATTAACCATTATTCGATTTACAAATAATCTAAAAACTTATATCTTTGAATCTCATTCATTGTTAGAACTTACCACAATATAATTTGATCAGAGAAAGAAATTGCTTTTGGGTTGAATCTACATAAAAGACAAATCATTTTAAAATATAATAGCGAACCTACACTTTGTCCCTATTTTCTAAGTGCAACTCCAAGTAAATTGCAGAAATATCTTTCAATTCTATTTATGCACTTGAAATTATTGAGGGATCAGACTCTTTTGAAGATAAATTACACGAAATTATTCTTAGATAGAACCTTTGTGTAACAAGTGTTCTATGAAAATATCCAAGGTCAACAAAGGGCAAATGACTTGACAAAGGTTCCTGACCTTGACAGGTTTGAGGCTCGATGCTCTTCTAATGTGATTAAGTCATGATCTCAATGCAAATTAAGTATTCCAACTCTAGAGAATTGTGTTACCAAGAATACACATCAGTCCACTCCATAATTATAAAAATTCAAGAAGAGAGAATTGTTATCAGTTGAGCGAACGGGAGCGAGGCGATAATGGCAACGGAATACTGCTAGGGTTTGCACAGACCTGTGGCGGCAGGCTGCACTATTCTGTGTCGCTCTGACCTGACAGTGGCAGCGCTCAGCTCGGACGGAGTCTGGGCGTTACGTTCCAATGGACTCCCCGCTGGGGGAGGGCACCGAAGAGCCGCACGGCGGCAGAAACCAGCAAGGACCTGCAGTCAACACCGATGACGTCTCAGCCCACAACACAACAGCAAAGGAAACAACGAATACAAAGAGCAACGCAGCTAATACGGTAAGATCTTCTACCTGTAAACCTGTTGCAGCTCACAGGCCAGAAGTAGAATTACCTAGCCACCGAATCAACGCCCGTATACAGTTTATGCAAGACCATGCCCTCATAGGCAAATTTATGGGACTTTGGCCCACAGAAAGGGCTCTAAGAAACTGGATCAACAGCAAATGGAAGCCAAAAGGAGAAATCACCCTATTAATAGGGCCAAAAGGCTTCTTTACAGCCATCTTCAACTGTCTGGAAGATCGAAACAGAGTATTTGAAGGAGGGCCATACTTCTTCAACTCGGCAGGGCTATTCCTTAGAGAATGGAAGGCTAGATTCAACCCAGATACGGAAGATCTAAGTTATGCCCCAGTCTGGATCCGTTTATACTCACTACCATGGGAGTATTGGGGGGAAGATTCTTTAAAAGCCCTTGGATCAACGTTGGGTGATTTTGTCAAAGTTGCTGAAGAAACAAAGGCTTTGCGATACACTACCTATGCCTCTTATGCCAGAATCTGTGTCTATATGGACCTGAAACAACCTCTTCCAGATACAATACGCTTATTTCATGAAGACCATGACTGGATCCAGGTCATAGACTATGAGCATGTCCCATTTCGCTGCCGGCGATGTCATACTCTGGGACATCTCTTCAGAGACTGCCCATTAAATATCAAGCCTGAAGCTCTAAGCAAACAAGAACCACAAACTCAGGATGGGTTCACCAAAGTAATAAACAGAAGACGCGGACACAAAAAGAATCCAGCCACTCCAAAAGGGAAGCCAGAGCCTGAAGCGAAGTCTCAACCGTCAACAAGTAATAGTTTCGAGACGTTGGCGCAAGAAGAACAACTGGAAGAGCCCGGATCGAACTCAAAAACTCTCAAATCCAACAAGCCAGGAGCATCAACGAAGAACCAGGAAGGCGAAAAAGAAAAGCCGGCTACAGAAACCTGGTCCAACCCGGATATGGATATAGATAACCCATCCTACACCAAGGATAAGGGAAAGGAAGCAGAAGGCAGCACACAGGAGGCACAGTTCATGGAAGATGATAGTGAAACAATCGATATTGGGGAACTTGACATTCTAGGATTAGAACAAGCATGCAAAACAGGTAACTTCTACAAAATCCCTGAAACACAAGTAGACAATCTAGTAGAAATTCTGAATAAAGCTCAAAAGAAATATTCACTTGGGATCCAGACAGGCAGCCAATGGGATGGTAAATTTGTATACAAAGACAGCAAAAAGAGAGGCAGGAAGACAACTCTAGAAAGAACAATCAAGATTGGAGAAGTATTGGTGGAGTCAGGAAGATATGCCAAACTCACCAAATATTTCAACACCAACCCCAAAACTTCTAAATGAAGTTGATCTCCTGGAATATTAGGGGGTTGAACAGCCCTAGGAAGGGAAAACTCCTAAAAAATTTGATAATGGAAGACAAACCAACCATCTTGTTCCTACAGGAAACAAAATGCAACTCGATAATCTTGGAAAGAATCGCAGCCACAGCTTGGCCAGGAGGACAAGTCACAACTATAGATGCACAAGGAGCTTCAGGAGGATTGGCAATCCTCTGGGATGCAGGGAAAATACAACTAAACAATACACATGCAAACAAAAATTTCATACAGGCAAACTTTCATATCATGGGCACAAACATCCATGGCCACATAACTAATGTTTACTTCCCTCAAGAGGGACCCCAGAAAGCAGCAATCCTAGAAAATATATCACAGCTCAACTTTGATAGGAAATATCCGCTATGGATTACGGGAGGCGATTTCAACATGATAGCCTCAACAGAAGAAAAACAAGGAGGTAGATGCAGGATCAACAGAGATGGTACATTACTCAAATATTTCATTCAAAATAACTGGCTGATCGATGTGCCCACAGTTAATGGCCTTTTCACCTAGACGAACAAACGAGTAGCCCCTCTACAAATCGTGTCCCGTCTGGATAGATTTCTCATATCCGACAACGCCGTACATATTGGAGGAGAATTTACAGCGCACATCATCCGTTCTCAGGATCTAACCACTGGCCCATAGAACTGCATTGGAATCGGCCAGGAAATAGCATCAAAAGGCCATTTCGCTTTGAAGCATTCTGGGTTTCTCATCCAGAATTCAAGGAATTCATCCAGAAAGCATGGCAGAATTGCAACCCAATTGAGCCTACAAAAATGGCAAGATTCCAAAAAAAGCTTAAGATGCTCAAAGCAGAAATCAAACGTTGGAACACAACTACATTCAGCCACATTTTAAAAGAGAAAGAACAGATTATTCAAGACATTAAAAAGACACAACAGCAAATAATCTCAGAGGGGTGCTCAGAAGAGATTGCACAAAAAGAACAAGACATGGAAAGCAAACTTCTAGAATGGGAGAAACAGGAGGAGGTTTTATGGCGACAGAAATCAAGAATCCGATGGCTCAGGGAAGGAGAGAAAAACACCAAGTTCTTCCACAAATCGACTGTCTAAAGGAGAATGAGAAATCAAATATCACAAGTCATCAATGCTCAGGGAGAAAAAGTGGAAGCCCAGGAAGAGATTGAACAAGAATTTATGCAATACTTCAAGAAAATGAGTAAGGAGCCAAACATAAATAGAGCAGAAGCCATAGAAAGCATCACAAGGCACATCCCGCGTCTTATAACAGAGGAGCAAAACACCCTGCTTCTCAAGCCGATCAGCCTTCAGGAAGTGGAAACAGCGGCCAATTCCCTTAAAGCAGGTAAAGGACCAGGCCCTGATGGATTTACGTCAAACTTCTTTCATTACTTCTGGGAGTTAATCAAATGGGAAGTGTGGAAAGTGGTTGAAGAATTTCACAACATGCGATGGATGTATCCAGGCCTAAATGCAACATTCATCGCTTTAATACCTAAAGCAGAGGAGTCCAACAAGCCTGATAAGTACAAACCCAGAGCCTTATGCAATATTATCTACAAGATTGTATCTAAGGTAGTGGCGCTACGGTTAAAACCAGTGCTTCCTCTCATCATCTCTCCAGAACAGTCTGGCTACATGGAAGGACGTCAAATCATGGATGGGATAATCCTTACTCATGAGAGCATCCATTCCCTCAAGCAATAAAAAAAACCAGGTATGCTTCTCAAAATCGACCTCTCAAAAGCTTTTGATAGTATAAGCTGGGAATACATGCAAAAGGTATTAAAAGCTTTTGGTTTTGATAATGCTTGGATCCGATGGGTCATCAGCCTAATCTCCTCTGCCTTTTTCTCAATCCTCATAAATGGCATTCCGACCTCAACTTTCCGCTCCTCAAGAGGTATCAGACAAGGGGACCCCCTCTCACCTTTCCTATTCATAATAATGGCGGAAGGCCTTGGCAGATGTATTAAAAATGCCATTCACTCACAAGATCTTAAAGGCATCACCCTCCACCAAGCCCCCACAGTCTCCCACCAGCAATTTGTTGACGACAATATGATTTTTGGCTACTCCTCGGTTCAAGAAGCCCACACTTTAAACTCTCTGCTCCTTCTCTTCTCCAAAGCTTCGGGAGCCCTTATTAACAAAGTAAAATCCCAAATCTTCTTCTTCAATACCCATCCGACCACCCAGCGAGCCATAGCCCGCATTCTTGGCTTTTCCATTGCATCTCTGCCTTCCAAATACCTTGGGGCCCCTCTCTTCGCTTATGCTAGGAAGCACTCTTCATGGACCTCTCTTCTTGAAAAATTGGAGGCCAAATTATCTCTCTGGACTCATAGATCCCTAAATATGGCCATTCGGCTGGTACTCATTAAAGTGGTCCTGCAATCAATGCCGATGTACCTATTTTCCATATTGGCTGCACCAAAATGGGTCCTAAAAGCCATTAAAAAATTACAGAGAAACTTCCTATGGGGCAGTTCTGGTCCAAATAGGAAATGGGCGCTGGTTAAGTGGGAGAAAGCATGTCTCCCAAAAATCGGAGGAGGAATTGGCCTACGGGATCCTGAACATAGTAATATGATCATGGGCGCAAAAATATGGTGGAAATGGCTATCATATCCCGGTACACAATGGGCACAAATATGGACAGCGAAATACGCTAACAATTTACCATTGGAGGAGCGCATAAGAATGATAGAAATCAGCAAAGTTTCGGCAATTTGGAATTCAGCACTTCTAACCAGAGACCTCATACAAAAACATAACTTTTGGGAAGTCAAGAATGGATGTGTTGCACGCTTCTGGACAGACTCATGGCAGCAATTTCCGAGTATAAACAATATCATTCAAGACATCCCCAATCAGGATCTCATTCAACAGGGAAAGATCAATCGATTCTGGACAACTAATAATACCTTCGACCATCGCGAATGGAAGGAAGCCAGCGACATCTTACCCCACAGCCCAGAGGCGGTTCAAACAGCTCTAGCAGGGGAGCTAAAAAAGAGGAAAATATTTAAGGAGGACGGCCAAGATACACTAAGATGGGGTTATGCAGAGAAAGGAACTTTCACATCCACAGAAGCCTACCACATCATCATAAAAGGACACTACATCAAAGATAAAATATGGGAGAGAATTTGGAGACCCCCCATATGGCCGAAGATTTCCACATTTCTTTGGCTACTGACCCATAACAGAATTCTTACTTGGGATAATCTCAGAAAAAAGGAAATTTGCAGGACCTTCAATATGCCTTAACTGCAAAATAGAGGAAGAATCAGCAGCACATCTTATGCAAATATGTCCCCTCAGTCGCAGAATATGGGAGAAAGTTTCTTTTTGTTTCCAGAAGGAAGGAAGAGTCCTGGGTGACATAAACAACACACTTCGATCCTGGCCATAGCAGCCCTATCAGTGCAATATACTCAATACTCTCTGGCAAATCATCCTAGGCACAGTAATGTGGAACATCTGGAAAGAAAGAAATCAGAGAATATTTAAAGATCAGGCTATGGATTTGGAGCAAGTATGGACCATCATCCATAAGAACCTTCAGGAAACTCTCTCGACCAAGGGCTGGTCCCAGGAGGATTTTCCTTCCAGCAGTCAGGAGCAGGCAATATGGAACAATTGGCAATTCCATATTACTCCTCCTAACTCATCTCAAGGCACCTCTGTCACGAGGAAAAATGCGCCCACCAATTGGAAACCTCCCCCTAAAAATACTTATATTCTCAACTTCGACGGAGCGTCCAAAGGCAATCCAGGCATCACAGGATATGGAGGAGTGATAAGAAACTCTCAGGGAATCCCGCTTAGAGTCTACTTTGGATCCATAGGATGGAATACTAACAATGCAGTAGAGCTGGAAGGACTCTGGAGAGGACTCCAAATTGCTCAACATCAGAGATACATTCCCCTCATAGCGGAAGGAGATTCTCAAATCATAATTAACATGGCCACTAAAATACAGCAAGGCTCTGAAGCCCAGAAAGTCAGTAGGAGTTGGAGGATGGCCACCAGGCTTGAATCTCTCAAGACTTGGCTTCAGAAGAACAAAGCCACATCTTTTAAGCATACCAGGCGTGAAGGGAACAAAGCAGCGGACTTCCTAGCCAATCTAGGAGCAGAGCAAGGTAAGGAGCACCAGGAAGGAAACCTACAGGTTATTGTTTCGGACACTGAACGAACAACCTTACAGGAGATCCTTAATGGTGATATGCAGACAGAAGCAAAGGATTACCCGGATGCGGGTGACACCTTGATGAAAGCCAGCCATGTGACTGCCACGAGGAGCCTTCGGCGCGAAGGCAACTTGACAGCGCTTAATGAACTCCATTAAAAGCGCATTCAATGCCATTCCCATCGCCCTAACTACCAAGGAATTAACACAGGAGAAGCTAGAATGTCTGAGCGCGGACATTTAATGTTGACATGCCTGTCTGAACAGGCAAGGGATCTCAGCTCCGCTCTGCACGATAATGTTGGGTTGTTGACAGAGACGGAGAGTGTAGGAGCGGGTAAGCCCAAAGGCAAACCCAAGTTCTGGTCAGGGAAGCAGAATCGCTTCAGGGGCAGAGGGCAGTTTGAGGTTGGTTCCTTACTGTTACTGTTCATTTCGGAGGGGCGAGCAGAGCAAGCTCTGTTAAAGCATTATAGGTTAAGGATGCCACCCAGAGGCCACGCTTCGCCACGCAGAGGAAAGAATCAGGGTCAGAGGGGGAACCCTGGTGGCAGAGGCGCTCATAGCTCGCAGCGTGTCTCCCCGCTGGCTTACGCCTCGCCCAGCTCTCCAGGTTCTGACGATTCCGACTCTGACATTAGCAATTCGGTGCAGACAGTTAAGTTCAAATACTACCGTCGCACCAACAAGCCAATTGTCTCAACGTTAATTACTGTGGTTTTTACGGAGGAAGATGGAGAAGGAGGTAGCGGAAAGAGGATTTCAGAGGAGCAGGAGCCAAGCACCAACAATTCCTCTCAGAGCGGGAGCAAGGAAGAAAGTTCTTACCTACCTTCCTCTCAGAGCAAGCTCGAAGAGGAAAGCATAGGCGTTCAATCAAATGAGCAGACTGAAGCCCTCCGCGAAATCTGCAGCCTTATGGACATGGAAATTACCAGTTCGGTTCAGCATCAGGTGACGGACCCCCAAGCTAAGAAGACGCCTGAAGATGACAAGAAACCTGCACGCTTCTTTGGCGGTCGCCTGTATCCTATTCTCCCTCCAGGAATTCAAAGGCTTGAGGACATACCGGCTGGTATGGAAGTGGTTTGTGTTCCTGATCCAGAACGGGAGGAAGCTGAATGGGAGGCAGAGCAGCAAGCAGCAAAGCAGAAGGAGACAGAGAACCAGGCGGCAGACAAGGTGGGGAAGGATTAAGGCACATTTCCAGCAGTTTTGCTTATGGTTTTTTGTTACGTTTGCCACCTGCGCTCAGTCCGGGAAGCGTCCAGCATGAAGAATCTTCGACGCGTGTCCTCAATCCAGCGTCCCCTCTTATCTAACAGGCACCTATGCTTTGTTTAGTTTGTTTCTGTTTATGTATTTTGTTTAAATTCCATGTCATCATGTATAAATCTGTAGACTGGAATTGTAATTTTGAGAAAAGGCACTATGTCACTGTCTGTAAAAGCATATTTTGGATGGGAAAACTTGATAGAGAGATGTTCATTCGCTCTCAGAGGCTTCGACCTCTTGTACATATTTCTTTCATTTTCTTAATATAAGTAGTTTAGCATTTGCCCAGGAAAATTTTTTTTTATAAAAATTCAAGAAATATATAGTTTATTGAAATCCTACAAGATGTGTTACTCCTGCACAATGATATTTGTCTTATAAAAGGAAGTAACACCAATATATGAAGTGGTTGTTGCTAGAGTTTAAAATGGTATGAAATCTAGTACAAGGAAGCCCTATAAACTATGATTTGAACTCATAATACTACACAATTTGAAACATATACTAACTTCCCAAGTTTGCATTAATATGCAATTAAAGGAATGATCGATTCTCAAAACAAGGCTACAATTACATTTGGTAATTACAATCTCGTTGGAATTCACAAGTGATCCACAATGTCCAACAAGTAATTACATACTTTGTTCTTGCATAAAATAGATTCTTAAAGCTAATTAAATCCATAGGTGCATACAATTTTTGATATGGTTTACAGTAAACTTTGAAGGCATGCTTCAGACCTTTGCCAAGGATCAAAACCCTAGGAAATAAACTCTTAAAATAGAGGATGCAACCAATCATTCATCATAATGCACATATGCCAAACAATGATTTATAAATGCATTTGCACAATGCTCAACCATGAAAATGACTCAAAACAGTTTTATGGTGCCATATTTCTAGATTCATACATAAAGGAAAGATAAGCATTAAATAAAGATCGTGATAGAGAAATAAAATGTGTAATCCCTATTTCTTTGAACACATAGTAACTTTCAAGGTCTGAAAGTAAAATCACAAATTAATATACCAAAATTTCAAAAAATGTTAGCAGATCTAAAGTCTATGATGCCAAATGAACACAAAGGAGGGCAACAAGATGGGTTGGGGCCCCTACCAACCAACCTATGAATCCTATTAAAAAAATAAATTATTGATTACTAAAACATATATAGAGTGAAACATAAACCTGACATAAAAGATTTGTATTAAATCTAGCTTAGTCTTTGCATTGTGAAACACAATATCAGGGTTCCAACACCCAAAAGAAAGCTAACTTAGAGTCCAAACCAACATTATGAAAACTAGAATAAAACTCTCCTCTCTAGCACAGGTATTTTATACATATTTCATTACAACTTCAGGCTGTAACAACCCATTTTCTTCAAATATGTGCATGACTCAGAAATCTGTAAATTTATGCATTTTTAACAAATTTGCCCCAAATAACCTTTCATATCTCCCATACCATGATAAATTTTAGAGAATGACCGATGTCTTACTTAGTTTTCTATATTGGGAACAAAATCCATGTCTAAAATTTCTAGATTCTCCCTCGCCTAAATGTAAATCGAGGAGGAAGTTGGATGTTTGAAAACTGTAGGGAATTTGGGGCTAAATCGTTAATTATTTCCCATAAATCCTCACATGTGACCTGGGTGTGTTTTGACTCTCATGGGAGCATGAAAACATCACTATAGACAAAAACGATGTCCATTTTTCCCCGGAAGTGCACTAGTATATCAATCCCCAAATGAGTGTATCAACTGTACTTAGTGTAGGAGCAGGCAAAAAATGTGTTTCATGCTCCTGTATGATCCAATAATCATCATTAATAAAAATATTTAATTTAAATATTATTGAAACAAAGAGAATATATTAAATAATGTACAATTGCCTAGTCATGCTCCAGGTTTAAGGTAATAGCCTAACAATTGTGCAAAAGGATATAATAAGAATTGTAGAATCATGAGTATTCATAGGGAAAAAATTGTTGGAAAACATTAATTCCAACCATCATTTGCATTAAATGTGTTTGGTAGGAATTCTAGTTTCTTCTAGAGAGTTTAGGAGGAAGTCTGGAGAGTTCAGATAGCTTCCAGAAGAATCTATTACCACCAACAATCCAGAGACTCGAGAAACTTCAAAAAGCATGTATAAAAATAGTTTGATGGCAATGTAAAGTCTAAGTTTTGGTGTGTTATCTTCCTTCTCTGATTTGGTATCAGAGCAAAGTGAGTGATGAGAACATAAGGTTCTTCTATGAGCAATCAGTGTGAGAGATCACTGAGGGTGTGACAACAAAACTGTGTGTCGTACCTGAAGGTCCTAGTGAAGGGTGAGTTGGTCGAAGAATTGAGGCTACTGCCTCATTGTGTGTGAGTTTTTCTACAAGAAGAGCCGCTCTAAACTTGCAGTCTGTCTACTTGTGCATAAGAGTGTGCTCGTAAAGAGGACTGGATCGTGAGGCTCATTGGAGGGAGATGTGCTGGTGCAGAGGCTTGGTTCATGAGGCTCGTTGGAGGAAGTTGTTTCCTGTTAGGGAAATCGAGTTGAAGATTCCAAGGAGCTGCTTACTGTGTAGAAGTGCTGGTTAAAGGAGCCTCTTGTTGTGAGCGTGGTTGTCTATATAGTTGTAACTCTTTCCTCCTATGGAGAGTGTCGTTTTTGAAAGGATTCATGTTGATCATTTAGTAGTGCTCATATATTTTTATTTGATGTTAAAAATCGGTTAAATAATTTCGTATGGTGTTTCAAATCATTGAGTTTGAAATTTTTGAAAAAACATCATTGTGGCATCTTCAATTTAGAAGATAGGAGTCGTATGGTAATATCATGGTATTTCTTGAAGTATTCAGGTTTGAAATTTGATGAATAGTTGCGGTCAAGTATTAAGTGAAAAAAAAAAGTTAAAAGCTCCTAAGTTTGAATTAAAGTAGTTTATAGTGGTTGTACGTGATTGGGTTCATTTCAATTGACATTTTATTTTTTATGAATTTTTTAAGGGATAGATTAGGAGTGTATTCGTAAAGTTTGTGGAGTGGTGAAATCGACATTTTATTTTTTATGAATTTTTTAAGGGATAGATTAGGAGTGTATTCGTAAAGTTTGTGGAGTGGTGAAATCTATGTTTGTTTTTTTATGCACCTAAAAAAACCGAGGGGAGGAGAAAAGAAAAAGGAGGAGAGAGCCATATTAATTGAGTTGTGAAGTTTAATAAAAAAATTTGTGGATGAGGGTTTACATTTGAGTTATTTTATAAGTTTAAATATTATGGAAAATGTATTAACAGAATCTTATCTATTGGATTCTAATAAGTTAGATGGTGAAAACTATGCAAATTGGAAGTTTAAGTTGTAGACTTTGATGGAAGGCTACAATATATAGACGATTGTGTCTGTAGCTCAAGTCAAGCTAGTGCCCACTCAAGCCACGGATGCTGCAATTCAAGATTGGGAACAATAGGAAAACAAAGCGAAGGTGCTTTTGTGGATGTCCGTTAAGGACAACATAATTCCACACATTAGAGAGTGCAAAACATCTAAGGAGACGTGGGACACTCTCAAAAATTTGTATGAGATGAAGGCTAAAAATTGGATATTGTATTTAAAGATTAAGCTTCTTTCAATTAAGATTGAAGAAAATGAAAATGTCAATAATTTTATTTCTAGAATTAAGGATCTAAAGGATAAATTAGGTGACATTGGTGAAACAATATCTAGTACAAACTTGGTTACTGTGACATTGAATGGAATTCTTGATGAATATCAAATGTTTATCACTAGTCTTTCAGCTATAGAGAAGGCCCTCTATGTTTGATGAGTTGGCAGGTATACTTATACAGGAAGAAGAACAGAGAAGAAGTCTTGAACAAAAATCTCCCAGTTCATATTTAGCATTGGTGGCTAAAGGGAAGTAGTCCTTCAAAGGAAAACAATGGGAGAAAAATAAATGCAAAAAGCCACAGGTAAAATCATTTCAAGGTACACCTTTACCAATGAAAAATGTGAAATCAAGTAGAGATCATGTGTGTTATTATTGTAGAAAACCTGGTCATTTTGCTAAGAATTGTATAAAAAAAAGATCTGGTCAATTTAAACAAAGAAGGCATTCATGGAATTGTTTTGATAGAGATGAAGCAATTAGTCACTTTAGCAATCTTAAATTCTTTGTGTCCAATGCTTCTTTATTAGCAAAAACTGATGATGATAATGTCTGGTTTATAGATTTTGGTGCATTAATCCACATGTCATGCAAAAGAGATTGGTTTGATACTTATCATAAGGTTAATAATGGTGCACACATCTATGTAGGAAGTAATAGATCACATGAAATTAAAGGATATGGTGATATAAACGTTATGATGCCTAATGGACAAGATTTGTTTTTTCAAAATGTGGTGTATGTTCCAGGATTAAAGAAGAACTCAATTTGAGTCTCTATTATTACAGATTAGCATTTAAAAGTTGAATTTGTGAAATCACTTTGTTTGGTAAAGGATGTGCAAGACAACTACAAGGTTGTTGCAAAAGGAATGAGAGCTGGAGGATTATACAAGTTGGATGTAATGAAGAATGGGCATCAAGCTTTAGCATCAACATGCATATCAAATATAGAGCTTTAGCATCAAAGGTATGGACACTTAAATCATGATGACCTAATGTTACTACAAAATAAATTGATGATAGAAGGTCTTCCAAATATTAAGGGTGAACACAACAATGTAAACTTTGAAATGGGAACTATAAACTCAAAACGAAAATCTCGCCAAAAAACCTCGAAAAAACATCAAAAACAGTGCTAAAAACGAAAAGTGTTGATGCTGGAATAACACCTTTTTTTTGGGTAAATTTTCAATATGTTTTAAAAATGGCGGTGAAAACCAAATTTTTGCACAAAAATTGTCTAAAAAACACCCTCAAAACAAAAAGTGTTAACATTGGGAAAAGACATTTTTTTTCAAAAGTAAAATTTCGACATTTCGTAATAATAGCCTAAAATATTTTATCATGACCCCAAAAAACATTAAAATTTAGAAAAA
>APFE031380746.1:0-10997 GCA_000404065.3 Pinus taeda
GAATTAATGGAATTAAATTGAATAATTGAACGCTATCACGAATATCTGCTTATGCAGTGATAACTTTAAGTATTTGACAAGATAAGAAAAACACTTAGGATAATTAAGGAATTTGCACGACATGCTGCCATAGCAGCGCGAAAGTACCTGAGCCCCAGGTTAGGGCTGCATTAAGGTTGATCATATACATTCATGAAGGTATTGAAGGCCAAAATAAAGGGTTTGTCTTACAAGCCCTAAAGCGAGATCACCTGCTTAAAGGCAGGGATAGAAAATATCTAATGACATCTCAACCATCTCAAGGGTGCGAAAAATTGGTTCTAGCATCCCCCCATACTGCTTCGGGTAAGACTTCGGTCCATGCTTCGTAGGCTGATGTCGAAAGGGCATGCAGTGTAGAGATTTGTTTTGCTAATTAACACTGAACCTCGGTCAGGCCCCCCTCAAGCAAACAATAGTCAATAATTGAACTCAATCGCCATCAACTATGTCAACATTAGAGGTCCTGTAAACATGCCCAACCCAAAGGAAAGCCTTACTTTCTGCTCTAGGTGAAATTGATCCAACTGATTCTGGCCTAATGGTCTTCAACTTGGATAAAGCTACCCCACGACTACCATTAGCCGTTGCTTTCCAAATTCCAGTCTCAGTCCAAAACATCACCATCCATCATTGCATTATCGACAAAGGGGCATCCACATGTATAATTTCCAAATATGTTTGGGAGAAAGTGGGATCCCCCAAACTCAAGCCTTATGACATCATGCTTAGAGCATACGACGAGCACCCTTCAGCCCTTGTATGTCTATACCCTATAGTGCCACTATAGTTGGTTGACAAAACCGTGCTAATAGATATCAAAGTACTAGACACCCAATTGGATTACAATATCTTGCTGGGCTGAAGTTATATATACGAGATGTTAGTAGTTGCCTCATTTGTGTTTAAGGTAATGATGTTCCCCCAAGACTGAAAAATTGTTACAATAGATTAGCTCACATATTATGAGAAGAAGACATTACCTGCACTCGATGGTGTGCTACCTTTAGTCTCATATTCTCACGAATGGATCATCACTTATAATGAACTCAACCCTGACCAATTTAAGCCATCAACACTCCTAGGGACTTTCCCAGGAGACCCTCCGGTGATAGAGGAAATTTTCCCATCCACAGGTGTTAGAAAATTATATATTACAGAGCAATGGAACACATAATATTGTAGAAACACAAACACAAAAATAACATATAACAAGAGAGACACATATATACTTGGTTCACCCAATTTGGGCTACATCCACAGAGAAACATCTAGTTCTTCCTTTTATATTATCCAACAAAATGAAGAGATACAACCTACAATAGATCCAATGTAATTTCCTCTCCACTCTCACACAATCTCCTCTCTTTCTCACTTAGAATACACACACATACACAACCACAATACAATTCCCTCATATAAAGTGAGGGGTTGCCTTCTAGGTTAGAAAACCCTAAGTTAAATACAACTTCTACCATCAGATCACCCGCCTAATGAACAACCTAGATTGACTATGAAATTTCAATATTTTACAAGGCAAATTTACATCTATTTTTAGCTTCAGGGAAACTGCCCCTGAATGCTCACCAAGGGGTGATGGTCATTAAATGGGTGGTGTTGCCACCCCATTAGAAATTGGGGTCCAATGCGGTGATATCTACAAATAAAGAGGATAATTAGGCTCCACACCCAACAAAAAGAGCACCGGTGTGCTTGATGAGCTCATCAAACACCCCCAAGCTCAAGAACCAATTCCAGACATCATGAGGTCTGCAATTGCTGATTCCACATTCCTACCTTACAAAATCACTCAAACACCCTTTTTATACCCTCCACTTGGTTTTGTCTCACATCAAGCCATGTCAATGCTCACATTTCCAAATATGGGTCTTGCGATACTGGTATGGTATATGGTCCCAATGACCATGTTGACAGATCCAGGAGATACCTCGATAGTTATTCTCCCTGTACCTCCACCTCAGGAAGCCACCCCAACTTGAGAACCTCCTGCATCAACACCAGTTGGATATAGCAGGAAGGCCAAACAAAAAGGAAAAAAGGGGGAGACCTCAAACTCCTCTAGGGCTCTACAACCTTGTGCTTTCTGTGAAGTAGTTGGGCACCCTACTAACATATACCCTAAGTTAGATGAGTTGAAAGCCCTTATGCATGCTTCAAAAAAAATAGTAACCCCAACTTCAGAAAATGGAGCAAAGGCTATGCCATTGTGTAATAAATTATTGCACACTAATCATGCATGCACTATATGCCCAGAATATGGGTACGACACTCATCATTGCCCTGGAATCCATCATTATCGAGAGACGCTAAGCGCACTCATTCAAGATAGTATTAATGAACCATTAGCATCGGCTAGACCCCAAGTTGACAATGGATGCAAAACCATATTCTACATTTGAGAGGAACCAACTTCATGCTCTTACCCCTCTCAAATGCTTGGCCATAGGACAAGGGGGAAACCTGAACAACCAATTCCCCCTCTTGCATTACCATGTGCTTTATGAGATGAACTAGACCATTTGGCTAACCAATTCCCCGAATTGCAGGAATTAACCAATCTATCAAGTCCTCCAGATTTCTCAAAGAAGAAGATCTATGCACAGGCACCATACATGAAAAATATTTGCCGTAAACCATCATATACGAAGGTTCCCCCACCTTCCCAGATTCTGCAAATCATTGAGTTTCATGCATCAATTCATGGCCGAAAACTCTTATTTACTAGAATTTGATACTGATTCCACGAAGCCCATTCCCCCACCAGGGGAAGGTAGACCCTTGGACGTCTTATGTGTGTTTGAGGAGAAACAAACCTTAGCAGTTCAACAAGGCGCTCATCATTACATATTCCCTCACCATCATCAATCTAGATGAGGCAAAAAATGATCTAAGGCCAGATGACAAAAAAAATCACCCCTCACATTTTCCCTATGTGATAAACCCAACCATTTTGTAAATCAATTCTACGAATTGATTAAGTTTAATGACATCTTTCGCTTAGTGGTCCAAATTCCACAAATCCATCCCTCCAATCAAGAGAAAACCACACATTGTTACTGTCGCATCTACTCTCAATCACATCATATGAGGAATTGTTAGTACCTTCCATGTTTTCATGTAGCACTGAGGCAAACCCACACCGAGAAGTCACACCATCGATACTAAGATCCAAATATGATCACCACCCCAGGATGTTCCATTGCATGACATCAACTAGGCATCAATGTCTCATACTATGAGAAGTACCACCACCCCATTATCTATTCGGTTAGTTCTAGTCCGATGTGCAATATCTATACTATTACCTCTCATAGCACCGAGACATGTCATATGTTGCAAACATTTCAACAACTTAGGATTCAATGTCAAAATCCTATTGAGGAATCTACTTTTACCCCTTATACACTAACAAGAATGCAAGAAATTCCTCCCATGCAGAATCAACCCACCATAACTGAAATAATACCACCAACTAATGTTGACAACACACAACACTATATACGATTCATTTCCTTATCTGTAGGAATTGTGATTCGTGTTGTTTTCTCATCGTTTTTTGGCGTCAAGACCGAAAAATCCACCTCACCAATGGTAACACCACCAACGGTGTGGAACCATCCCATCTGAATTTTTTCAACCTCGCCTGGTTCTATGACATCAACCAACAAATCATATGCTTGGTTATTGATGAACAAAACCATGTCTAAATCCCAACCTCAAGACCTAGCGTAACCCAAGTCAACACTAGATAATCATTTTCACCCATATGAAGATATTCTAGAAGCCATGACAAAACCGAAGTGCCCTTGGGACACCATGCAACATCATTCATTTTTATACTTGAAAAAAACGTTTGTACCCACTAGCATACCAACCCACGATATCTATGCCATTGAGTCTTTTCCTCCCACTAGGAAAGGTCGATTGGTTCAAAAATCCCATCCCAACACCCGATGCATTTGAGGAATGGACATGTCAAATATTTCACCTACCATCAAGGTAAATATTTCAAACAAGCCTAGAAAATTTGAAGAGATTACCCTAGGCGCATCATGATCTCCATAAGAAATAACCACATACACATCCTTGTTCCAAGAATACAAGGGTATTTTTGCATGGGATTACTTTCAGATTCCAGGAATCATTCCCATCATTGTGGAACATTGCATTGACATGTGGCTTGATGCGCATCCTATCAGATAGAAATAATGACAGTTACATCCTTCTAAGGTCGAAGCAATCAAATAGGAAATCGATAAACTCCACAAAGCTGGGTTCATCTATCCTATCACTTACACATCTTGGGTTTCTAACCCTGTACCTGTTATGAAAAATAGGGCACCATCTTTGTTTGTACTGATTTCAGAGATCTGAACAAAGCTTGTCCCAAAGACAATTATTGAATGTCGTTCATCGACCAAGTCATTGATTCTTGTGCCAATCACGAGGCCATATCCTTCATGGATGGGTTTTATGGGTATAACCAAATCCAAATTCTTGATGCAGATTAGTACAGAACAACATTTACAACCCTTTGGGGTACTTTCATACCAATTTATGCCTTTCAGTCTTAAAAATGTTGGCGCCACCCTCCAGCGGGCCATGAACTACATCTTCCATGATTTATCTCATTTTATCCTCACATATCTGGCTGACCTTACAATACAATCCAAGAAGCTTTCTAACCATTAGGAGGATCTCCACGTGGTATTTTAGAGATGTTGACAATATAAACTACACTTGAACCCTCTCAAGTGTGTATTATGTGTCAATTCCAAAAGACTATTGAGTTTCATAGTTTTTGAGCAAGTTATCAAAGTCGAACCTCTCAAAGTCCAAGCCATTAAGGAGGTACCACCTCCAAAAAAATCAAAACAATTATAAAGCTTGTAGGATAAGGTTGATTTCTTACGATGCTTTGTCCCTAATTATGCTACTTGTGCACAAGGTTTCCTGCTCCTCCTTCATCAAGATATTCCCTTCCATTGGGATGATCATTTTCAAACATCATTTGAAGCTTTAAAAGATGCATTATCTCAATCTCGTTTGATTAGACCACCCGACCACAACAAAGAATATACCCTAGACCTATCAGCATAAGATGTAGCCATCACTAGGGTGTTAATCCAAGACGGAATAGATAACAAGGAGCACGTAATTTATTATGTTAGCAAGAACTTATCTAGGCCTGCATTGAAGTATGAACCAGAAGAAAAATTTTCCTTAGCTCTCATACATTTTGTACAAAAGCCTCAAAATTATATCATCCTTCATAACACTATCGTAATAGCAGTGATTAAACCCATGAGGTATCTTCTCACTTGCTGTATGATGAACCACAAATATGCTCTATGGATTGTTATTTTACAAGAATTTGATCTACGCTTAATTCTCCTAAGAGCAAAAAGGCGATCATCCTCACAAAGTTCATCATAGATCTCCCAACAGAGACCCAAGGTTCTCCCATTAATCATGCTTTTCCCGATGAACATCTATTTCTAGTATCAACGGATGACCCCACGTACGGTGACATCCTCCTCTTTTTACTAACTCAAAAGATCAAACCCTAGCTTACCCATGACAATCGGAAGCACATACGCTACCAGGCCCCTTGTTATGTACTTTTGGGGGATGTTCTCTATTGATGAGGAATCAACACCATCCTATGTCGATGCCTCAACCACCAACAAGTTGAGCAATCCTTAAATGATTTCCACTACGAGGTTTGTAGCAATCACCTCTTGGGGATGCACATCGCCCAAAAAATTCTTTGTGCTTGTTATTTCTAGCCCATCCTCTTCCACTATTGCATATAGGTAGTCAAAATATGGAAGTGATGCCAATGGTACACTCATAAGGCATGAGCACCACCCACTCCCCTACATCTAGGAAAAAGATGTGAGTGATGCCAACAATAAACTCATAAGGCGTGAGCCCCACTTGCTCCCCTACATCCAGTCATTGTGACCAACCCCTTCTACAAGTGAGGCGTCGACTTCATGTCTGGTAACCCACCCATCACATGGAAACCACAAGTACATTGTGGTTGTCAGTGAGTACTTCACCAAATGGGCAGAAGCAATGCCCACATATAATAACATTGTAGAAACCATGACATGGTTTTTCTTTAACCAAGTCATAACATGGTTTGATATTCCCAAGGAGTTGATTTCGGACCATGGTAAAAATTTTGAGAATGAAATCTTTCAAGAGCTATCCCAACACCTTGGTTTCTCTCATGAGTTTTCTTCACCACACTACCCTCAGTCTAACGGTCAGGTAGAAGCTGTGAAAAAGGTTGTCAAAACCATGTTGGAGTGCTTCATGAAAAATAAAAAAAAATTGGCACTATATGGTGTTCTTAGCCTTATGGGCACACCACACAAAAATGAAGTCGTTTACAGGGTTCACACCCTTCCAACTAGTATATGGGGTTGAATTTGTACTTCCCATTGAGTGTGAGATCCCTACCTTACACTCTGCCATCAAGATTCTTAGTGACACCAAACATTTGGAACAAAGGTTGGTACAATTGTATCTTGTCGATGATATTCGATGAGAATCGCTCTAGAATAATGAAGCACACAAAAAGAGGGTCAAAGCCTCATTCAATTACAACATCACCCCTTAGACATTTATCGAGGGGGAGTTAGTTCTCCGCTCCGCTGTTTCCCAAGAAGCGGTAGGACCCGGGAATTTCAAAACCCATGGAAGGGTCCATAATTTTTCAAACATTGCCTCCTCAAGGGGGCATAAATATTGTGAGAGCTTGAATGGACTTGCCTAGAAAATCCCATCAATGGTCTCTACCTAAAACATTTTCACCCATAAAATGTTTGAGTAAAACCCTAGAATGTACATGTATGCACCATGAATTATTTTTTGTATGATGATCACCTCATCGTGTACCCACTATAAAATCACTCTCTCATCATTTTTCACAAATGGATCACTCACCAACCTATCATCACAAATTTGCTGATGGTGCCTCTCGATGGTCGCAAAACCTTGCTGCTCTAGCTTGAGCCATATACTCTCCTGTCCGAATGCCTCGTCTCTCTAATGGACTTTGTATCGGGTCAACCACCAACAACCAAACTAAATATAACACCGTCATAGGTCTCTTGGTCGATGCCTACCACTTAGGTATCTGTCACTTGCATGTATTCCTTGATTCCCAATTGGTTATATCACATTTGAACAAGAACTTTCATGTTTTTGATTCACGCCTTTTTCGGAAGTATCTTCATGCACAAAAGTTAGCTCGACATTTTGATCATATCACATTTATACATATATCAAGGGATAAAAATCATACAGTTGACCGTATAGCTAATCAAATCCTAGATTGGCATACATCACATATATATAACCATCAAGATACATAAACCATGAGCATAACATCCATCTCAAACAAATGCAGAAACACATCAAAAGTATAGACGCATAAGAAACATCATAAGAGCCGCCAAAATATATCATCTCGTATATGCATATCAAAAGTATATAAGTAAAAAAAATAGCTGTACAATTCACTGGCTCATGACTAGGATAAATAAGTCAACAAAAACATAGGGGAGCATCCTCATAATGGGTGCTTTCCTAGTAAATACATAATATCATCCAAAATATAGAACTGAGGCCCTCCCTCCCACTCCTGTGGGCCAATCTTCACATCGGAGCCAAAATAGGACTAGTCGTGGCCACCACCATAGCTATGCAGCACAAAGCTGGGTGATGAACCCTCTCAAGTGACATTTCTATCTCCATGATGACCTTTCCTAGCTCCACCCAACCCTCGGTTGGAAACCCTCTAGTCAGGGCCTCAACTTTTCCTAGGTATATCGATAACTCCGTAGCTTGACCTCTATAGCTACCAACCATGCCACTGCTGCCTCGGTAGGCTCATGCCACCACTCTATGTTCCTGGTTGCCATTGCACTGCTACCTTCACTAGAGGGTCCACCAATCTCTAATCGATGTCGCTGCACCTACTACTCAAGCCCAACAGGCGACCTCACACCTCTTGATCTCTGGGCATGGGTGCCACCCCTGTGACACCCATGTGTCTCAGATCATTGCCTACCAAGTAGGCTAGTGGTCACCCTTGAGGCCCTACATCTGAAAATAAACAAACATGGTATTAGCATCATCATATATATATAAAACAAACATACCTATACTTGTAAAAAATACACAAATGTAGAAAACAAAACTCTCATACCTGCTTGTCCCCAGGCATCACCAGGAGGAAACCCCATGTCTGGATCTCCTCGAAAGTCCACGCCATGGTAGGGGAGCTCCAAAATGATTTGAGAGTTGGATTTAATCCATCCTTCCATGATGGCGTTCCAATAATGCCTCGGAGTAGCACCACTAGCTCGTGGCATCACAAGTGCCCACTATCACATACGAGGGTCCCTGACAGGCCTTCTCGACACTACTATAATAGGTCAAAGTATCACGACCCTCTCATACATAGTGCTACATAAAATACTTGTGTAGTAAAACTTATGAAGATTAACATGCCTCACTTGTGTCAACTGGGATGTCATTTCCTTATAAATGAACCAATCTCAATTAGAGAACTGGCTTGCCTACAAATGGTGTAGGAATGTTATTTTAGGCCCCAATACTCTATGGGGGGACACTGACCCCACTGTTGGGTTCCTATAATACTAGTGATTACCCCATTACTATTGTAGTTATACCCCTTATTTATATTGTTGTGCCCCTTTGCCCCCATATTGTTATTATTGTGCCCCATAGAATCCCTCTATTGTTATTTTTGTGGCTTTATATTATTATTGTAGGTCGGCTGGGTTATATTGTGACTCCTTAGACTCCTATATATAGAAAGGAGGTTTTGTCATTTGAATCATCCAAGAATTGTTCATTTATGTAATGTAAAGGAGGTTGCCCCCTCGAAGAGGCTGAATTCTAAGGTGTTGATCTATCTTTTCTATATTTTCTTCAGGTGGTTTCATAACAACAATGCTTTGGAGCACATCATTCCTCCATTCCTTCACCTGCACCAAGTGTTCAATGTGGACTGTCGTCGACCATGCTTCCCAACATTACTGGACACCTCAGAGATTGCAAGACAAGTTCAGTAGATGGAGGAATTCAACGCAATGGGGACCATTGCTTCCTAAGGGGGGAGGAATGATCCAGGTGGATGTTGGTGGCCACCCACCTATCCCATTTGGACCAACGCAAATGTCTCTTTCAGTTTTTCAATTTCCGTAATTGTAGCACAATTTACTATTTTTAGCAGTTTTTTTCGGGTCTTGAACTTCCGGAGCCACTTTGAGGCCCTAAACGATGTTTTTTGGGAAATATGGGGGCAGCATGGGTCTATAGACTGATGTTGCCCTTCCTAAAGTGGTAGTTCTCAGATATATCTTTCTAACGAGCTATCATACGCGTCAAATGGAGATCGTATGCCAAAGTTATGACCCCGAGAAATTGATGTACCAATTTACCCAAACGGGGCCCACAGTTTGGCATTTCATCTTCTAGGGTTAGGTTTTGGGATGTGAAGGTTTTTCCATTTTTTCTCAACAATAAATAGGCTTTCGAGCCTCATTTTAATATAGTTCAGAGGCATGTAGCCGCCACATCTCTTCTCAGAGATAAGCTACCATCGCCCTAGATGGTTTATTTCCATTTCTGGTTGTAAGCATATTTCAGTATTTTCCATTAATGAAATGAAGTATTATTTCCGTTGCATCTTTGTGTATATGGTTATCTTTGTAATTTGTTGTGTTCCTGCTTAAATCCGAACCAGTGGTATCAGACTGGTCTACTTTTTCTGTTTTTCTTTGCATGTCCCCAACGAGGTCAGGATATAACGAGTTAGGGCTTGAACAAGTCGAACATTTGCAAGACCAGCCTCGCAAATCTCGGCGGCCTCCCATGGCGGACGAGAAGAAAGACGTAGAGGCAGGAGATCCTATCAAAATCTTGCTCGAAGAAGCCCTCGAGCAACAAAGGAACACGATGATGGATAGCTTTACGCAAATTCTTCAGCGGCTACCCAAAAGCAACGCATCGGCTTCCAACAGCTACTCTGGAAATGCCACGCCCTTTAAGGTACAAGTTAATTTTGAAATCCCCGTATTCGAGGATCAAATAGACGCGGATGTTGTAGATAAATGGTTAAATCTACTAAAGGGTTATTTTTCTGTTCATGAATTTTCGAGTAGGGAAAAGATTATTTTCGATCTTCTCAAAGCAGCCCCCCACGTCAAGGACTGGTGGGAAACCTACTGCGAGTAGAAGGATGAAAGTACAGGCTCACTGTTTTCAGCCACACCCACTTGGAATGACTTCCGGGATGCCATCAAGGAGCAGTACTACCCTATCAAAAGCTATGAGGACAAATACATCAAATGGACCACATTGCGGCAGGGACGAGACGAAGATGTGCTAGAGTTCACAAACATTTTTCATACCCTTCGCACATAGTTGGGTATCAAAGGTTCTGAGCAGCATCTGGTACTCAAATACAATGGCTACCTACACAGACACATCAGGAAGAGATGGAGTTCTTGAACATCTCCTCACTCAGCACAGCATACCGATACGCTGTCAAAATCGAGCAAAAGTTCAAACAGAAGAAGCGAGACTTTGGATCTGCAAATCCGAAGCCCAAAGGACAAAGCCAAGGCAGGGTGACCCAATATAACATGTCGAAGCCGCAAGAAAAGAAAAACACCATGAAGCCGAAGAAGGACATAGGAAAGTGGTGTGAGTTCCACAAGAGTCCCACTCATAAGACAAGTGAGTGTCGGACCAAGTAGTCGCTGGTGGCCGAATTGAAGGCTTCTGAATCAGATGCATGTTCTGACCCTGAGCCAGAACCCGACAAGGGGAATGGCAAAGGGAAGCAGATCATTGATGCAGATCCCAGTGCCACTGTTGCCACCGCCAAG